>JASANF010015045.1:0-17262 GCA_030248245.1 Trissonchulus sp. WLG1_4
ATACGGCTGCAAGTATGAATCGAGTTATTAATCGTAACTTCATACTTTGAGTTCAGTTTGGCCAGGCGAGCATTTGATGAGTTCACCCAGCAACTGTTCATATTTCACAATGCGCTGTACAGGCTTGATCAGATAGGCGGGCAGGGGAAGGGAGAGACCGCGACGCTCTTGCAGCTTCTGGAAATTTAAATAAGAAAATCCATAAAAAACAAAATAATTCAAAATTTACACTATTAACAACAAAATAAGTGCAAACATTGAAGATTATGGAAAACTTTTCACTGATATTATTATTACGGGAAATTTTTGTTTGTCAGCAATTTATTTTTCTATCAATTAACTTCCAGTACGAAACATAATTTTACCAAAAAAAACTCACGAATTTTAGAAACGAATACTGTATGTTAGCCAAAAAAGAACATTCAAAATTCAATCGAAATCCACATTAAAATAGTTATTTTTTTCTAATTTAAGCAGAAAAACTAAATTTTCCTACCCCAATTTCACCACCTTCAAAATAAAAAGTATCTTTGGCAGTATCGGATCATAAAAAAGCAGGAGTATAAGGTAAGCAAAAAAAGTAAAGTAGTACGAAGAAATCAATATGAACCTACCTGAAAGAAACCAGCATGAGACATCACGATGCGATTTGAATGTTCTTTGTTTTTACAGAAGGGAACATACAAGGCCAGCAATTTTTCCGCCTAAAATCACAGAAACACGGGTTAATTCATGCTCACAGTCTTACTTTTCAATTGAATATTAACAAAAAATTTGACTGTATACACATATTTTTCTTTCAATAAGTTTAATCCCAAGTCCCAATCAACTTTTAATGGATCCCAACCACTTTGAATAAAAAAACACAAATTTACAAAATTATTGCAATTCTACCTATTACTACGTGATATACATAAACTCAAATGATTCAAAAAAAGTGTTAGCATTAGCAACGTTTTCGTTTTACTTCAATGAAACAGCTTTTAAAATAAACATTCTCTTTTCTATCTATCAATCTATCTAACCAGAAATCTACACAATCGAATTTAAGTTTTCATAGTTCAATGTCAATTCATTGTAAGCTTAAGCATCAAACTCACCCAAGCCACAAAACAATGCCCCACATCTTCCGGTAAAGATTCATACTTCACTAGTTGTTCAATAAAGCTAAAAAGACGAAGCAAACGTATTTAATTATTTTAATGCCTGAAATTTTTAATCTAAAATCGTTTTAATTATAAGATTAATTATGTTGGGCTTCAACATAAAATACGCTGGCTAGCACTCAGTTTGCCTTGTTTTAATCCTGATTTTACAAAAACGTCATTAAATTTATTAATATTTCCAGTCACTAATTCCATTCCAGAGCATGTTTTCATCAATTGAACCTTTTTATTTTTTTTATAAAAGGCCCCTAATAAAGTCACTATGTCATTCTGTTTAACAGTATCAAAAGACATCTAAAGACCTTTTATAAAATACCGACCTTTTATGAAATTCCCATATGCTGACAATATTCACAAATATTTCATCTTCTTTTCCCTTCAAATCCGATGGGATATCTGGGGTCTTTTCCATTTCCCACAGATAGTTCTACAAACACAATTTGTTATAATTTGTTTTTTAATTGGTTAAAATCGGCAAGTCAAGCACTTCGCTACGTTTACAAATACTATCTTGCCCTTTGAAGCAGCATAGACTATAGAGGGGGACAGTCGGTATTGGTTGAAAATGCTCGTTTTGCTTCAATTCCAGCACGGCTTTACACGTGTCAATGTGCGTGAGCGTTTTCAACAACACTCTTAATATCCGCTCAAGTTTTTATTTAGGCTTGGCTCAGTCCCTGAGTTAGTATAAAATCAAGTTTAGTTTGAGCTTAGGCTTGGTTTTATAATATTTTGAAAATTTTGTTTATGATGAACGGATGAGCCTTGAAGCAACCGAAATCATGCGCACTGTCACATTAAACAGTACAACGGACTTGTACATCCTTACCGTGATGCACTGTTCCAAATCTTTAATGTAAGTGCGCTCTGTATTGATCAGTTCTTGCATTACGAGCCTACAACAGACAGGTATATTAACTGACAGGTTTATTGTAAAATAAACTTTGTTGTATTGCAATTGTGGCCCAAGTCCAATATCCGGCACTTTTCTAAATATGGTATTACGCACCTGCGGGAATACCACGGATATGGTTTGATGGCCCTGCGGGAATGAAGCAGCTCTCGGAGCTTGTTCATTCCCGCAGGGCCTTTATGTCACATCCGGCATTGTTCGGAAATGATGGCACCGCATTTTTAGAAAAGTGCCGTAAAGTGCCGGATATAATTAGGACTTGGGCCCAATTGTATATGACAGGTTTATTGTAAAATAATTAACAACAACATATTAAAGAAGCCATATCAATCAGTATATCACGAAACTAAAATAGGCCACAGCTGCACGCGCGTGAAGGATCAAAAAAAGGGGCACCCTAAAAGGTGCCGCAAAATGCTTACAGGTAAAGACTAAAAAAGCACTTTCTTTAAATTTCAAGTATCATATTATTCATACCATCATAATATTTGACTTCTATTGCGGTTATAAACAACAATACTCCAAATATAATCACACAATAACTATCCGTTACAGGGTACGCTTGTTCCCTACTGAGTGGTCCCGTGCATCTTAAGCCCGGCTCATACTTGTCCTTCGGACACAGGCACAGGGACAAGGACAAATTTGGGTCAGATACTGTGACTAAATGAGACAAGCGTTTCGGGCTTCGGCTAATTGTTTGCATACAATCTGCAAGACGTGACCCCAACTTAATCCATGCGTAAAGGTTGGCTTATTTGGCCTGGTAGTTTTCTTGGAATCGCTTAAGGACACAACGATAGGGACATGGTCGAGTATGAACCGGTCCTTAGGGTCACCCCAGAAAAGCCCAGACCAACTTTTGTCTACAAAGTCCCTTACTCAATTTTCCTGACAGATTTGCGCTTCTCCGCACTGTCACTGGAACTGTCTTCCTTCAGCAGTTTTGCCGTCGACTCTACCGTCGCATCGTCCAAAGTCAGGTCACGTGACGAGGTCTGAAATAATATTTTGCACAATGAAAGAGCTTATTTTGGCTCAGTTATGGCTGTAATTTTTTATTAAAATAGACATAAAAATGTTAGCGCTTAAGCAAAAGTGAGGTAGAAACTACAGTCTGTGACAGAAGGGAACGAAAATCCTACAAACACAGCGTTAAAAGTGCTGGAAGCCAGTTCCAATAAGGTTTAACATTAAGAGTTTAAAGTTACTGACTTCAACAAGTTAACTGATTTGGTAGGATTCACAATTGATGGTGTTCAAAGTTGAGACTTAGACCTTCTTTCTGAATAAAATAGATCATAAACACATCATTCACAACTTAGAAAAAGTTTGGCGTAATTAATACAATAAATTGTTTGACCTACGTAGGTCCTAGATAGAGTCTAAAACTTTCTGTAAATGCCAGTCACCCTGGATGGCCCAAACTCCCAACACTCTATTATTAATTAAAAAAACAGTTAAAAGTTACAAAAAAGTCACCCACAAGTCAAAAAAGCAAAAACAGTTGCACAAATCCTACCACGGCTTTTCCCAGCGCACACAGCAGGTCGGATCTGTAGCGATCCAGCCGAGCGGCCAAGTCCTGGTATCGACTCTGGACGGTGCTGACCCAGTCCCTGATCTGGTCGCGGTGGTAGTTGGTGTCCAGGGAGGCGGGCTGGTGCAGGGGCGAGCCGGTGGCGCTGGGCAGCTGGTTCTGGATCTGGCACAGCACACGCACTCGCTCGCGTTTTTCCTGAAAAAGAATTTTCAGTTTTTTTGGCATTTTTTTAGTGAAAATGTAGAAAAAATTATTGAAGATCAAAATTTAAGATGTAAAGAAAGGAAACAAACAAACTAAATTTTTCCAAAATGAAATTGTACACGATCCCCCTTTTTGGTTTTTTATAATAGAGTCATAACATTTTTCGTTCTTGAAAAAAATTTTACGTCCATGCCCCAAATTCATGCCTGTTGCTGAACTGTTTCACAATTACTGGAAAACATAGGTTGGAAAGCTGGACTGAATGACACGACAATTAAAAGGAGTTCATTTATTGTCATCATAACAAAATATCAAATCTATTTCCACCTTTGCTTTAATTTTGAACCCTTCATATTCCTGCAGTAACTGTTCATTTCGTTCTCGGCTGGGCGAGGGACCCCGATGGGATGCCAGGAATGGTTCTCCCTCCTCGTGAACCCAGTCTAGTAGCTGAAACAAAACTATCAAGACCATCAAGTAGGTTACTTTAGCACGGATAAACGTCAAGTTCAAAATGTTATTTTCAAAACAGCTTTTTTCTTAATCAATTAACTTATAAAACCAATGGATTCAGTTAAACTATGATCGCAACATTCATTTTCGATCCCTGTTTTCTTATAAGCCCTACGCCCTGATTTCAATAAAAAATGAAATCAATCAACCTGGCGGCACCAAACCACTCAAATCACCCATTTCTTATTTCTATAGAGTATGAGCTAAGCCTGCGCCTAGAGACCCAAAACACACCTGTTGAGCACTAGCTTCAAACAGCACAAACTGTTGGCACTGATCTAGCTGTCGTTTCCGCTTAGTCCACAGCTCCAGGATTCGGGTTTCCCGAGGCCGTAGCTCGTCCAGAAACTGAGCAACCCGAATTTCCAACGCCTCCCCGGCGGCGACAGAGCTTCCACTGGCCGTGGCCCGTTGGCGCCGGATATACTTGATGAAGAGCTCGCAGTTTTTGCGCGCAAGACTGCAGCCCTGAAAATAATACAAATGAATTTAGTCTATCCGTCAAGCTGCTTTTATAAGGTCCGCTGATAATTTAAGACGTCCGTTTACGCTGTTCAACCTTGGACGATTAGCAGAAAACTCGTCCTTTGAGTGGCTGAGTCTCGTGGAACCAAAAAACTTGTTTCGCTGCTATAGTGAGCTTCAACTGAAACTTAATAACCAAAACGAGTCTGCCAAGTGCCAATTCGTCACAGCAAGTAGCAGCTACCAAAATTTGTCCTTATCCCTGTCTCTCCTTGACACAAGAGTATGAACCGGGCTTTAGCACTTTACAGTAAATTAATAACGTCGTCCCCAACTGTTGTACCTTCAAAAAGCTTTCTTTATTCTTCGAATGCCTCTGCAACTGTTCCCTGATATAGTCAATGCGAGACTTGGTGCACTGGTTGGCGTTGGCTGCAGCGGAGACAGGCAGACCCTCCAGTGAGCCACTCTCAATAGCCCGCTTGAACTGCACCGTGCAACAGTCCTCCCCCTTCAGGTATTCTGCCTCCAGCCGGTCCAGTACTGGCACTACCTGAAAAAAAAACAAAAATTTGAAAAAAAAAGATTCCCGGAGATTCGAAAAAAATGACTTTATATTTTGAAATATAGAGATATATTATTATAGGAAAAAGAAGAATCTATCTGTGCTTTCTAGGCAACTGGACGGATTATGGACGTAACTAAAGTTAAAATATATACTATCAGTTTCTATTTATAGCCGTAAATTTAGAAATACACGGAATTTGTAACGACGAAAAGCAATGGACAAGCCTTGTGAAGTTATCAAAGTTTGCATAGCTTATGCGCCCAAAGTCCAATAGTCTTCATATCTAAGTAATTCCATCAATAGTACAGTGGAGCCGGTGAGAGCAAGCTCATACTACTCATCCCACCAAGAGTACTATTGAGCCAACCTACCTGTTCCAGGGTCTTGTAGTAGGTGACCGCAGCCCGCAGGAGTTTGTGTCTATCCTCGGCCGCAGCGCACAGCTGACGCCATCGACTGAGCACTTTCTCTGCCAGATTGTGCACCTCGGCGGCGGCGTAGTGGTCCATGGACAGCAGAGTACTGGCACGCTCCTGCACACGCACTATGCTGGGATGGGTGGACTGAAATACGCAAAAAAAGACCCACACTTATGCTGGCCGTCTGAAACAGACAAGTTTCGTCTGAATCTGATTAGTTTCGTCTGATATATTCTCATTTCGTCTGAATATGAACAGTTTCGTCAGCTTCGTCAACACCAAAGAAAAAAGCTCTGGGTGATTTTTGGTGTAATTTAATAAAATTATATTTGCATTACCTATAGTGTATGGATTTGTCTGAAAAAATGGTCACTGCGATTATGGAGCTACCACCTGAAGTGGAAAGTGGTGGTTCAGGTCGCTAACCACGGTTGCTCGCTTTAGCACAGGCTGTTAACTAGAGTAAGTCACTATTTATGTACTCTTTTTATCCACAGTACCTTGACAGTGCTCTGAAACTGATCGTGATCTTTGATGAGCTGCTCGGCCTCGGCGTGGCTGGAGGGGACCGCGAGCGTGGCCGACAACAACTGCTCCTCCTGCTGGATCCACGACAGAGCCTGCAACGACAATCCACTGGCATATTATTGCCTTTTCAAACCAGATTACCCTAATCCCAATCTGGAGTAGATTAACTTTAATTCATTCCGACTTAATGCTCAGCCATAAGTATTCGTGCAGCTTGAAAGAATTTGGAACAATACTGTACTTAGTCGAAAGTATTTCGAGGAAAAACATAAGCTGTTATATATAACCATAAAGTAGTGTAATACAGATAGTCCAATCCCAATGAACAGTATCACAAAAAGATTCTATGGGCCAGCAACAACATTGAACTAGACAGACGCACACTACCAGCAGACAATTTTATAAACAGAAGTCATAGAAGTTCTTTAGACTCCGGCACCCAAGGTTCAAGAGGTCGTGGGTCATGGCTGCACTGTACTACTGCACTGGCCGCAGCCTCAAATCAACTACTTATTCTGCGTAATTGCCGTCGAATTAAATAAACCATTCACACAATTTTTGCCACTCACTTGCTACATAATTATAATATTCAATATATATACTTAGTTAATCTAATCAAATCAATATAAAATGGGCAGCCGACCTGACTAGCCATGGAATGCAATTGTCCGAGTTCGACGGCCTGCTGAAGTTTGAGCAGCGTGTGCTGTGCCAAGTCCATGGAGGCGGACTGCTGGGCTCGCACCCGCTCACATAGCGACCGAACCTCGTCCGACACCAGCCGGCCCTCCCCAGATACCAGCCCCGGCTCGCAGCTGCCCAGCGCCTGAAATATAACAAGACATATATATCAGGGGTGGAGGCGGATCATCAGTTTCGACCCGCGACACAGTTCAAGTGGCTTGACGCTTGTGGGTATCCCTCGTGCGTACAAGCGTCAAAACTCATCTTTGGCCCACTATCAAGGCGCCACTCAAAAAGCAGCGCAGCCAGCGCAGCAACTACACAAAGAGACCAAAAAAAAGAACAGCACAAAAAAAAAAAAAAAAAAAAACACCGCACGAGCACAATCAAAACCCAAACACAAACAACAATAAATAAAAAATTATATATTTTTTTTTTTTTCAAACAGATCATATAAAATTATAAAAAACAAAATAAAATAATAATAAAAAACAAAAACAATAAAAAAAAATAAAATAATAAAAAATAAACAACATAACTTCATATAAAATAAAAAACAGAAAAAAAAAAAACAAAAACCTTAAGATACCGTACCTGCTAATTGATTGCTTTTAGCTGATGCCCAAAGTCTAATTTCCACAAGTAACCATACACAGCATATATCTGTACGTTGTTTACATAGATACTTAAAAGTTTAAGCATTTTAAAAATTTTTTAAACCACTTAAACATTTTAGTGACCCACACAGCCTGAAGTGGGTGACCTATATATATACAGGTTGGTTCCAAATGTTCGGCATAAAAAATATAAAAATTCTATAGCTTACCAGTTTACGACAAAGATATTATATTTATATAAATGTAAAAAGAGGGACTTGAAAAATTACTCACTTCTACACTCCAACTGAAAGATCTATTTTGTAAGAATTTGAACATTTAACACTTTAATTGGATACCTCTGAAATTCTATGCACACCACACGGCACACACTACGAAACTTGAACACTGCAGAGTTTGAAAGTACACTTTTGCGATATTTCGCCAACAAATAATTTTTTTGAGCAAACTCAGTGCCCGAAAGGTCAGCGATCTGCTCACAATCACTGTTTTAAATATGAAATTAAAAAAACATTTGCATATTTTTTACCAAAAAAATATTTAAAAACAAGACAAAAATCAAAACTATCGTCAAGGATACAAGCAAAAATATTTTTTGAGTACAAAAGTATCCTCAGCAGAGCTAAAATCTATTAAAATAAGAATAACTCCAACAAAGCAAAGCCATTTGATAAGGTTTATCATCACTAAAAAATGAAATTACCAATTATATATATATATATATATCAAATGTACTGAAAATGATACACAATAGGAACAGGCCCAATTAACGCTATATACTGACCAACGACAAAAACAAGAAATCTTGCTCTGTTGAAAAATGCACACATCAAATTCAAATTATGTAGAAAAAGATAGAATTACCAACGCAAAAGGTAAACACAAAAAGCGAGCCCCAGCCATGAAACTGTGGGAAGGCTACACAGGAAAACTACCTGTATCAGCTGAAACGGAATCTGGCTCAAAGCATATCCAATAAAAATATTACCAAACGTATGCACGGAACAGAAATTCCCAAGCGTTGATAAAAATGGCTAGGCTTACAGCTGGCTAAATGAGATTGTGAAAAAAATGACAGTAATTAAAAAAAGAAAAAAGACAATACAATATGCTTGTATTGAAGCATAGAAATGTCTAGCATAAAGACTGAAGTTCAATCACACTTATAAAATGGGCTTTGATATCCGATTAAATTTTATATCTCTACTTACTTCGTACGGAGACTACTGATATTTTAAAAATTAAAATGTGAAAAAGGAAAACACTCAAAATTTACCAGATGACATAAAAAACGGATAAAGTTCCGGAACCGAAAAAATTTAAATTTTTTCCACTGAAGAATGTATTTTTCCCGGCTAAACGAAAATACCCTTATGTTTATGTGAGATTTCAAATTTCACTCATGAAAACTTTCGCTGTCGGGGAGGGTCTCCGCGTTTAAATTTTTCTGTTAAGTTCAAACGGGTAAAAAAATGTCACAACTTTAAGACGATGTTACGAATCAGCAATGCAAAGCGGGCTTACAACTTACTAATGTATACGGCAATTACATAATTTAGAAGGCTGTTTTTTCCAAGAACCACAAGTTGGACATTGTACGATTCCGAATTAAAACTAAGATATAATATTTATAATCCATAAATAGATACTTAAATAAATATTTATATATATATAAAAATATAATCGTCAAAGTCAAATCATATCATCGGCTGTATCCAATCTGAAAAATTAAAAGATCTGAATTCACTGCAGTCGGGCTTTCTACATAAATAGCTGAATCTGATTCTCAAATCGTTGGTTAAAAAAATTACGTTTAATTTATACACATTACCAATATTTTGCATGGGAGCCAACCGGCGAATTAGAGATAAATATTACTTATTACTTAGAAATGTATTTATTTTCCAAAGTTCATTCTGAAATAGAACTACTCTTTAATGTAAGTTTCTTTGAGATTCTAATATTCTAATAGATAATCATCCAATTAGAGCATTTTCTCGGCTTTTTCCTCGTTATATGGAATAGACTATGGCGCATACATGTATGAGGGGGGATGGGGGTACCCCCCAAATCCGGAGGCCGGGGGGGGAGGGTCCCTGAAATTTGGAGAAATTGGTAAAAAATGGAACTTTTTTCGAAATTTTTACAAAATTTAGGGTATTTTTGATCGATCAGGGGAGAGAGTTCTCAAAATTTAGATGGAGAGGCCCTCCCCCCAAAATGTTGTCCGTTATAGGTATGTATGCTATGGCGCCAATGTTGGTTTAGAGGGGGCGTATTCATTGTAGAAGAACAAAAATGACATGCCCTGGCAACGCCCCCCCCCCCCCTCTAGCATACCTATCTGTGGAAATAGTAACAGACCCAAAGAATGCCATTCCGAAGTCAATCAAATGACAACATCATCAAAGTTTCAGCCAAAGTAAACAGGAGTGAACATTGAGGGTGCTAATAGCAGGGCAGGTCGTTCAACGAACAGGTTCATCTCACTCAATTCCATCCCACTTAATGGCGTTCTTCTCCATTATATTGGCTTACTTACGTAATATTTACATTCATAATGTCGAACTTACAAGCATGAGTATGTACATTATAGAGGCTGTAAGTTGTGCACTCCTACATACTCTACCCATAGTATAGGGAGTCACATGAACAATGCTTTTTTTATTAAGCGTGAAGTACAGAATAACGTTAGCTTGCTGTGATGTTGTAAGATGTGAGATATGTGTGCTCCTAGTCTGCTTTTATAGCTTCATTTGTTTTCTGTTTCGTTTGTACCAAGAGTATCCTATTATGTACTCTGTTGTCTCATACGATTACTAAAAATACAACCTGAAATTCGAGAACTGAGTATAAATCTCAAGTATTTTCACAATATATATGTAGCGCTAGCGTAGCTAACCGACGCTGTGGCTAAAAGTATATCAAGAGCAACAATTAATCACATATTATGTTTGTGAATTTGTGATCTATACAAACGTCAAGAGTAAGGACTATAGCTATTCAGTTGACTTCACCATTGCATAGTGGCATAGTGCTGTAATCTAATAGAACAATTATAGCTCTTTATGTACTACTCTTCACGTTCTGTACCATACTTGAGCAACTTAGGGACCAGAAATATCTGGCAGGGGTTCTGTTTAGACCCTAAAGAAACTCAAAGGGGTGCTGAACTGTAGAATTTGTAATATTTTTGGAGACGAAAACTGGTTTGCCTGAGCAACCAATCACACGGGAAGGGGGATTTGCAAATCCGATCTGAACAGGACTCGCATGACCCCCCCACCTAAATGTGTATATACTCTTTACTTTTATGATTTATAATACATATTCACAAAGAGACTACCTCACAGCTGAACTAGCCAAGTCTTACCAACATCTAAAGAAGTTAACATTCCCCAAGAAGGCCCAACCTTACCCCTGATAGACCCTCTTAAATCCATCAATTACTTCACTGAACTGAAGTCTACAGCCGTGTGCTAAGTTATGCTCATACAGCAAAGATAGCATTGACATTGTGCTACATAAGCCTAAGCAGGCTAAGCCTTATAAACAGCTTATTATAAGAGATAGTTAAGGTCAGGCTCGGTCGGCAAGTTTAAATGGGTCACATGCCAACCATGAAGAGAAGAGATTATATTAGAAAAATATTAAACTTGTGCATTCATTAGATGTGCAAAGATATGCATACAAAATATGCTAATAACTCTTGTTCAAGTTTACATTCAATAATGGAAAATAAAAAATGTGTACTTTTAAAAAATAAGAAAAATAATTATATACTGTAAATATTGTTCGTTGATTTTGATGTTACCAAAATATCATTCTTAGTTGTTCAATTTGGTGCACATCATAGCATATCGAGCCAAATATCCAAACGCACTAGATAAACTTGTTCAAACGGTCGATTCTGATTCGAAGTCAGAACCCAGTCGTTAACTTTATTACGTATATCACTTATCACTAGTAGTTTATCAGGTATACGCAGGGCACAACCTTATCCACCTTCGTTCCTCTATGATTTTAAATTCGTTAACAAAAATATATAAGTTCATTTAATCTGGTAAAAATTAAGGAGGTAAAGAGTTCTTTGAATCAACTTAAAACCGCTATGCGCTTTTTTTAGCATCATGTTGATTAAATACCGTGGTGGCGCAATCTGCCATAAGTCGTTTTCAAAATCATTTTCTCCTACTTTCTAAAAACGCAAGTATGTACGCTTATTTCTATTTAAGTAGGTGTAGGATGATAGGTACAGTTACAGCTATATAGTCCTTTATTTCAGTTGAAGAATAATCGAAAGAAAAAGAAAGAAAACTTTGAAAGAAAGAAAACCGAAAGAAAAAAATTTGAAACAAATTGGTTTCCACTGCGAAATAAAGACAATTAATAGCAGCTGTTTGGAACTTTGAAGCCAAATAACGTTCAGTGCCTGCTTTAACACAACAGCTGTCCCCTGACCCGTCAGAAAAATTGAAAGAAATAAATTTGAAGAAATTTCCCATTTTCTTGCAAGAAAGAAAACTGCAAGAAAGAAATTTTAAAGAAAAAAAAGAAAATTTTACTGAAATAAAGGACTAGCTGTATATACGCAGCATGCGTTGGAGAGTCTGCGACATTTATATAAAGCAAGGTCGTGAAAAAAGTACGAATACAGTATGAAACTCTCCCTTTTCTGACATCCTCACACAAAGAAAACTGAATAAAACATCCTCCTTATGCGCAACACAAAAATTTGCCTTAATTTCAAACATTTTTACAACTAAACAACGTTTTTCCACTAAATTTTTCTTTGTCGTTACAAAATGGTCACAACGTTCATGAAAAAAATGAAAGTATATATACGGTAAAATACGCACTGTTGACTTGTCACTTACTAAACACAATATTAATGGCTAATTGAAGTCTCAAGAACAGAACTACAAGCCTAAGCAACAGTCCTCCAACCTACCAAAACTAGGTAAAGTCAGTGTATCGTTACCAAAGTAAAAAAGTTTGCAAAAACATCAAACTTTACACAAAATAGTCATGTTAAAAGCTAACGTAACCAATGAGGAACAAAGGACATTTCACTCCCAGCGAAAATTTAGGCAAATTAGCATACCCCGGAAAATGTCAAAAAGCCAACACTTTTGCCAAAAATTGCAAACAAAATTTTCAATCATCTAGACAGCTTAACTTTCGAATCTTGAAAAAATACTACAACGGCAAAAATACTACTTGAAAGTTTCCAAATAGTAAATACATGTTATGCCAAACTCGTAGAAGCAATACCACACAGGAAAATCGACTAAGTATTTCTAACACAAAAAATAAGCATTATCAATCTTTGAGACAACTTTTATAACTAAAAACAAACAGTTATACCCGCAAAAAACGTATTCTTTCAAGTTAGCAAATTCGCAAAGTTTGGCCCACTATGTAGTTTGCGACAGCTGTTTGACTTTGAAACAACCAAGCGAACGACCACTGGCTGTTCAAAAAACAAACTTCAACAACAGCTTATCGCAAGAAGATTAAAAAATTGAGATAACTTAAATTTGTCAACTGCGAGCGCTAGTTGAAACGCCACTTATAAAGTGAGTAAAAAACAGATAAAAACACCACAAAAAAGTAAAAAAAAAACAATAACCTGTTGCAAATCATCAGCGTTCTGTACAATCTCTGCAATGCTGGATTGGACCCGGGCACTGTTCTCCTGCTGAATGGGCAGGTATTGTTCCGCCTGTGCCGGCGTCAGGTTGTTGCAGATCCAGCGCATGTCCTCGCACCAGCCCTCCAGCTGACCAATCACCTGCAACACCAAAATGATTATAGCTCCAATTCAGCCAATCAAAATGTAGTGTTGTTTGCCAACGGACCAATCAGATTGTCCCAATTCTTAGAGCTTAGGAAATGCTTGCTAGATTACCTAAACTAAAAAAAAAACTCGCCCCCAGGATTGGCTAGCTGCCCACGTATGGTATTATCACAACACGCAAACAAAACAACAGATTAACATGAATTAGCAAACAAACTTTAATCTACTCCGGTTAAACAAAAACAATCTAAAAATAATAATCCAACAACGTAACTACTGCCTAATTTCAGCGGTTAATAGTGATGTGATCATATGCAATTACTGTGTTTGTGTTGAAATCTAATCTTCGATAGATCCAAAAATATCCAATTAAGAATAAGACCACACGGTGAACCCAAAAGGGCAAAAGTCTTCAAGTTATTTCTGCTGACACCAGCGGCTAATATATACGCAATTAAACCTCGTGTAACACCGCCATTTTACATCTTTTCAGTTTGCATTTAAATTACAACGCCACTGTCCCTAAGCTGTCAAGTCAAGACGGGAGGCCTCAACAAAATAAGCCCAGTTAAAAAACCTAGATCTGAGACTGTGAGGTGGCCCAAGCAGCAAAAAACCTAATTTCTACTCTAAGGATGGGGCTGGACGTGTCGGTTCTTTTCGCTGACCGAGACCACAAAAAACCGAGACGTTGGGTCACTTTCCGCCATTGCCATTGAATCTGCCTACACATTGATTTGATGACTTCTTACACGATTTGAGGAAAATCACTATACTACGGTCAGACATTTATATAACAGCACAACATTTTGGGTAACCCCCTCAGTGTGGCACACCCTCAAAGTAGCGATAAGTGCATAATTTAACTACGTAATGCCAGTGTGTGTGTGTGTGTGTAGTAAGATTGATCATTTATCATTTCTGTACGGTCATGTGTCGCTGATAAGTAGTGGCTAACTGGTTCTACTTGTAGAACGATTACAGTTAGTACTATAAGTCAGTACGAAAGTGGCACGTTTTGCTGGTGCCTTAGTTCAACCAGAAGTTTGGTTGGGCTGGGTGTCTCCTGGTTCTCCTGCCCATTCTCATGTGTGGTGTTCTTTATATAAGGCATTAGCGGAGTTAAAATACTTTTGGCCAAAACTTTCGGTTAAAATATCAGATGTCATAAAAAAAATAGATAACTAATTTTTTTGGTCAATTTCTCTGTCGAATTTCACTGCTAAAGTGTTCTTGGTTTTTATGGTTGTTCTGTGCTCTGATTAGGTTGCCAAAATAAACCTTTTCTTTGGTCTCTACTATAGCTATCCCGTGCGGTTCGACTTGTTTTCCGAAAACAAGTTTAGTTCTTCTTAATGTTTAATGTTTAATATGTACATCCAAAATCCTACACAGAAAATATACACATCCAAAATCCCACCAAACTCACATTTTCCCTAGACTCGGAGTGTCGTCTAGGACATACGCCCCCAGTTCGTCGTGAGACAGTCACGTGAAATCCCATATTACTACTACTACTACTACTACTGCTGCTGCTGACACCATAGCCTCGACGTGAATCGTGCCCAACCACAGAGCGACTACACGATGGTCCTGATTCGTGCCAGAAAAAGGAATAATGATATGATTTTCGGGTGACCACGTGGGAATTCATTGTTCGTTAGATATAGATATAGATATATAAATATACAACAGCAGCACTGATTATATGTTACGAAACGAATTACGGCTAGACATATATACAGTATACACTGATTAAAAATTACGAATATATATATACACATACATCTGAATCGAATACTCTGGAAATATGTAGGTTCCTATTGGCTGTAAACGCTGCAAAAACGTAATCAAAAAGCCGTAAAATGTTGAGCGACATTGAAGTTTAAAAAATTTTTATATACAATTTCATAAAAAAATTGTATATAATTTTTTGAGTGTAAGTAAGTAATTAATGAGAAGATATTCCACCCACCCCTAAAAAGTTGAAAAATTAGGTGCAAGCCCACTCCCTCCCCCACACTGTCAACAGATACATATACATAGACGTGTGTGACAGCACAGCTAAGTGGATAAGGCTTCGGACTACTTCCATTCACCGGTACATACCGGTATCTATATATTACGTGCTCAAGTTCAATAAAGATGTTACGCATGAAAAAATTGAAACCAAATTTGCAAAAATAAAAATGTTATATAAATATATATATATATATATATATATATATATATATATATATATATATATATATATATATATATATATATACATATATATATATACACTTAAATTAAATTAAAATTAAATAATAACGGTAAAACACTACCATCAAAACTAGACGAAGAATAAGATATGTAGAAGTATGCAACTTTAGAATGAAACAATGCCGGTTCTAAGCCAAAATAAACTTTTATGTATAAAAGTTTCATAAATAAATAAACAAACAAAAGAATATCAAGCAATATCAAGTTGAAATTTAAAATATTTCGAAAAAACGATAGCTGAATATAAACAAAGTCAGTATAAGTAGCAAAAACTTTATGGAAAGGAACGAAAGTATATACTTGGCCTAAAAAAGTCTTAAGCTGTTTGCTGTCGCACATAAATATTCTACAGCATTAAAGGGGCTTTAAGACTTATTCAAACATTTAGTGCACAAATAATATGTACAATACATTAACTTTTCGCATTGATATATATATATAAGTACATGAAAACGCATATATGCATGTACTATGCACATATACACTTAGTAAATACTTAATAATATAATAACAACATATAATAGGGCAGGCTAAATAGAATTCAGAACCTCGAGTAAAAGGAACAATACCTTACATTAACTGCTTACGTAAGGTGCTAATGCAATTATGTATATATAATCTTGCAGTCACAAACGTATAATGTACCTGTTGCGCCAAGACGCAACAAAAAATGCCGCTTCAGCTGCTGCAAAAAAAATGGCGCACATTTCCATTCACGTCATAGACAAGAAACAAAACATCTGCGACTGAGGAAAACAGGCGGAAAGGGTTAACGAAATTTGTCTATAAAGTTACGGCATCAGTTAAACTTTTATGCCTTGCTCATTTGCTGATTGCATATACTTCCTACAAAGGCGGTATAACCAAATATAGTGAAATTTTGAGTATAAATTACACCAAAAATACACACAGAGACTAAAGGAACTTTTTCCGCTTTTCAGAAATACACACACACACACACACACACACACACACACACACACACACACACACACCTATATATATATATATATATATATATATATATATATATATATATATATATATATATATATATATATATATATATATATATATATATATATATATATATATATATACATCGATTTATTTTGGCTCGGTCGACCAAGGTTGGGCAACCTCAAAAAGTGAAATTTTTTTCTTCCAACATATTTTGTAAAAGCATCACTTGAGATAAACAAAGTACTGGTAACCACACTTCTCAAAACCCACTTTTTTGCCCGAGTTATGTGCCGTTTTTTCCCTTTTAACCCGTCTACAAAATGTCCAATTTGGCGGATTTGACTTGACTGTCATTTGTTCTAAAATACTCCCATTCATTACGATCTTTGTTTACAAAGTTATAGCCATTTATAATGGTAGTTTACACACTAAGTATGGGATCCATATCTGTAGTAGCTGAAGTGTAGCGGCAGCTGTTTCCAGCTGATATTTTTCCGACCGTTTGACAATCTTCGTATCAAATATTGCTCCGATTCTCTATGTCACGTAAAAAGAAACTACACAGTTTCTTTTATAGAAACCAAGGGAATTGACCACCCTTATGAAATGAAATG
>JASANF010015048.1:0-46221 GCA_030248245.1 Trissonchulus sp. WLG1_4
GGAAACTCGGCAGGTGCCTACACTCGACTAGGCTTACTTTACACCCTGCGCTCTTATGGCCCAACAGGTCTACTACAACCTACCCTATACGCTACTTCCTAAGATTTGTATACCAGACACCACCCAACAGTTATGAAGCCTTTAATAATAACTAGCCAAAGCAATAGCAAGCATAAAACATACCGTAAAGACTGGTCGGTCCCGACTCAGCCACACAATAGCACTACAACAGGCGCACTCTAGCGCACTAGGATGATCGGCACACAGCACACCGTGCACAGGGGCAGTAGACCAACAGCAATCGGAACTGAACGCCACGGCGTGGCCAAAGAAGGCTGGTCGATCCCGACTCAGCAAACACTGGCGTACCACGCCTTTCAATCGCTCTCTCAGAGCGCTCTCGAAAGCCCTACCAGGGCAGAAGCTGACAGCTAGCAAAAGTGATGATAGACCGTGCTGCTGGCCCATTTTATTGCAGCAGGAATAACTCACTTGGAATTTGCTTACGTAAGTTAATCTGACTGTATATAGGTTCTGCCGCTGCGCTGTGGCAATGAACCAATGTGTGCATGTGTATGATGTGAGTGTGTGTGCGTTGTTTTCTTCGCGTGCGGTGCGCAGTCAAAACAATGACTCGCACCGCACGTGAACTGAGTTAGCTTAGGAGTACGTACGGGGGGAGTTAATTTAAATAACTAATAAATAGGTTTAAGTAAATGCTTGTAAGGTAAATAACTCAATAGACAATTAATTCGGTGTAGTTTAGAAATTAAAAGGATATGTATTAAATCCGTTTGTGTACAGCTGGTTACAGATGCATGAGCTTTGATGAAAGAGAAGAAAGAAGACTAAGACTACACAAGCCACAGAGTCGCAAGAGTCTCGCGGGAACAAAATCCGGAGAAAATATTCATTTTTATGCCGATTATGGTCAATTTTAGATCTATAGGAAATTTTTCTTGGCCGAACACCACAAAATCGTAAGCAAAACGTATGTCAGGGATTTCGTGGTTCCGGTTCCGGTTCCGGTACTTTTGAAATACCGGAACCGTAACCGGAGCCAAAAAGTACCGGAACCGGAACCCCGGTCGATCCCTGATATATATATATATATATATATATATATATATATATATATATATATATAAAATGAAATTAAATTTTTAATTTTACCATAATATGTAATATATATTTGCCCCAGGGTTTTTTTGAAAATCGGCACTGCGTAAAAACTGCGTATTTTTATTTTTGACTGCATATTTTTAAAAATGACTGCGTATTTTTCCAAAACTAGTCTATAACCGGTTAACAACATAATCAACGCTTTTAAAGGGTATGTCAAGCAATTCTAATGCAACGAACATTACATTTAGCTGGAGTTAACGTCAAAAAGCGAATTTTGGTCACATCTATTAATTTGAAAACTTCTAGCACGCTGAACTATATAATATATATACATGCCAAAAGCGCTATATTATTTCCGTAGTTTCAGGCTGGGGGAATGACTTTTCGATTCTTTAATATGTGTTAAAAATCACTGGAATATGATTAGAACACACATCTTTTTGTGGGGGGATCCCTCCATCTAGAACACACATCTTTTTGTGGGGGGATCCCTCCATCCTACCCCTTATACATATTGTATGCTAACAGTGTATTAAGGTGGCGCTCCGAATAACTTCCATAACTTTATTATCTTATAAGTCGACGTAGGTTCTAGCTAGAGTGAATTTCGTTTAAATATATTGAAGCCTGTTACAAAGCTCTGTTTCTGAGTAAGTTTCACGTGCCTGCTGCCTTGTTCTAATTTTTTATCACCGATTGAAAATTTCTATTTTCGCTAAATGCGCATAATTTTTCAAACGGCATAACTGAGCGTAATTGGAAAATTTTTTTACAAATGTGTAACAGTACCTTTCACTCCTAAACTAAGAAATTCTAAAAAACGACAAGTTCAAAACCTTGCGTCGTAACTAAAAGATAGTAGAAAAACCTAAGTTAAAATTCAACTGAAAATAACTAAGTCGCTACGACATACGGTAGAGGCTGACGACTACGATAGAACCAAGCGCAGGTTTTACGGTAGCTAGAGCAACCTGACTTACGGTATAAGTAAACAAGGCCCCACATTACTGTAGCCATCCTAACCTTCGTAGAGGCCGTCACGCATGAGAGATCATGCGGAAGTTTACCTATGAGAAAACGCTCAGAAATGTTCTAGAAAAGTTATTTTCGAATGCCTAAGGTGCATAAAAACTAGTTTTTCCCAAGACCTAAGACCACACGCTTGAAAAGCAGAACAGAAATCACAGCAAAAACGAACACCTTTGGCGTCGCATAAAAACTAGCTAATAAATGATTGGCTAAATAAGGTTAACTCCGAACGCTTATTGGCTAACTCTTATGAGCCAATCAGCTCAAACCTTTGGAGGAAAGTTACATACTATAAGAAAGCGGCGCAAGCCGGCAAACCGGCAGTCAGTGTTCAGTCGTTCAGTCTGTTTCGCCACTGTGCTGGTGTGCTGGTTTGCCGAGTGCGGTCGTCAAGTCGAGTCACTACAGTACTGCCAACTTGCGTGCTAATAAACTGTAAGTCGTGGTCTTTCGTTCTTGCCTAACTTTAGCTATTCAAGTCAGTGAAGTCACAACGCAATGTGCGAACCTGGTGAAGCACAGCCATGGGCTGCGACGGCACTAGTGTAATCGGGTGTTCGGCCTTAGACGGTCAATCCTAAGTGCACTCAAGTCTGAATACCCGGTTACAAATGTTTGCCTATACAAACGACTTTTTAAAAAGTTGTTGTCACCAATTATCTGCGGAAAACCGTTATCAAAAGTAACAAAAGCCATATACAATTTTTCGGAAAATCGATTTGAAGACTTTGCCATATCAAAATTCTGGTCAAAAAATTAATTTCAACAAAACTACATGTTATGTATATCAAACGAAAGCTAATTCACTGCTGAACAACCTTTCTTCAAGAACAAAGACCTGAAAACGTGACTAAAAACTTTTACTGCCCAAAGTCAGTTATTCGGAGCGCCACCTTAAGCAAATAGATGGTGTACATTGCACCCATGTATGTACACTTGCTTACGCTTGCACGAAAGACAATAGCGAGGAACACAAAAGCATTAAAGTTGCAGGGGTCTGGGGCGGCAGCCCCAGTACAAAAATTGGAGAAATTTTAGATTTTTAAGCCAAATTTGGTCAATTGGAGACGTATCGGAAAAATTTTTTGGATAAGCTTGATTTACTGCCACTGGGGGGTATATGAAGGCTGCGTAAATTCTGCGTATTTTTATTTTGACTGCGTAAATTTAAGGTTCACTGCGTAAATACGCAGTATTTTACGCAAAAAAACCATGATTTGCCCTGGATGCACGGTAAACCTTGTAAAAAATATTGAATAAACGGTCTCTAATGGTAATCTTTATACGTCATGATGAGACTTGTATAAAACAGCACAAAAACTTTAGATACCCTTCCTCCTGGTTGAACCATCCTACCGTGAGCCTACTCATTTTTGACGTGCATCTCCCAAGACTGACGCAATTGGTACCCTTTTCTGGTCAAAAAGACGCCATTTGGGCTTGTCCATAATGTAGGTAAAATTGGCTTAAATTTATCAAAAAGCAATTTCATGTTTTTGTTAAGTTTGTTCAAAAATACTTGGTTAAGTGTTACTCACTAGTCACTAAAGAAATTTTAACCGAAAATTTTGCACATGGCGCGATTTTTTCTTCTCTCACTTTCACAGCTTTTATTCATGGGGGCACCCCCCTCCTTCATCTGGAATCAAATTTTTGGTGGTCTCTCATCCCAACCCTTAACAGCCTACATAATATTTTCATTTTGTGGTTTCTAAGTTTACACTATTTGGCTGAAGCGCCACTGTACTGAAAATATGAATAAGTAATCGCCGACTACTTTGCGTCTTTTAGTTTCCTTTGTAACCGGGCTTGGAGCACTACACTGCCGGAACGAACTTCAAACGAGCTTTCAAGCTCTTAGTCTAAATAACTGCTGGAACAAAGGGCTCAGTGGTATTCTAGTCGTCTAGTGGGCTTGTATGCTCCTTGCCCGATTACAGGAAGAACCTCGCTCGTCTACGGCTCGTAAGACCTAACCTCTCTAAGTCTTGTCTAAACCCAAGAATCACTCAAAGTGTACGACATCTCGAGGATACTCACCAGCAGTCCAAAGCGAATAAGTTTAATAATAGCACCCAAAAAGAATCAGTTAACAGCAATAAATAGTCCGCACACACGAATCAACACAGCAACAGCACGGCCGAGGTTACCCCCTTCAACCGGTCTACACCTAAGCAACTGGCTCATTTGTGTTTTCAGCTCGGGATTAAATAGTGTCTGTGTAGGCAAGTTGCGTAATGCGGCAGTCACTTCCCAAATTCGGACTTTGCTCTAGTTAGCGCGGTCTGTTGTAGGCGAATGTCTACTGATTCAGGAATTTCCGCCTTTTTTGTTGAGTTTTAGCTGCTTCGATCATGAGGTTAGCCGTCTGAGAATTTTGTTGCTAAGTTTCTATCGTAGGCTTGAATCATGAGTATATCTGTAATCTGCAATATTCCGGCTATTTGTTTTTTAATGTGCGTACATCATCAATATATCGTAAGGGTCTACTGTAGCTGCCAGTTACACCTTGTTAATTTCAGCGTCGATTTCACGTCGCCGGCGTTCGAGTGGAGGGCTACATGGGCTCGTTGCATCCTTGCGGCGGCGTGGAAACGTGGGAGGTGGCCGTGTGCACCATCGAAAAGGGAAACGCGTTGATTAATAGGATGATCGAAGAGGAACAGCTGGGAATGCTAGGTCAGATGTCAATTGTAAACGGTAAAAGGAAGTAATCCATGTTTCTGCCTCTTGGGTTTCTAACCAATGCAAAGGAGGTTATATTTGTAATGAAGTATTGTAATTGTTGACTGTTGCTCTTTCTAGTTTCTTGCATGACACGGTACTGGTATCCACGTGTACAATTTTAACTTTATTGAAACTTCTGTTATTGTTAACGTAGTCGTGAATTACTTGTGTATTTGGGAATTTGGGTCATTTCAATGCTGCTTTATAATGAATAAGCTTGTGTTAATCTAGGTAGTGCTGTAAAATGCGAGCATTAGTACTACAGTAGAGGGACTAGATGTCGGAGTCGCAGACGCAGTACGTTGTGGCTTTATCTTGTTTCGTAGTTATTTTCTTGATCCAAACGTATACTTGTGAGCATACATGTACACGGGGTCTCGGTCTGGGGGGGGGGGCTTGTCCCAGAATTTTCGAAATTTTAGGGGGGCTTGTCCCGACTTTTTGGGGGCTTGAGCGGACAAAAACGCAAAAACTTTAAATTTTTGCCAAAAAATGGGGTATTATTGGCAAAATTTGGCTATTTTTAGAAATTTTTTAGCTTTTTACCCATTTTTAAAACATTTTACGGCGATCTGGGGCAATTTTTTAGTGTTCGGGCACCTTTCTTTCAGCATCAAGGAGGGGGGCTTGTCCCGGTTTCTCAAATCTGGGGGGGGGCTTGCCCCCCCCCCAGACCCCTCATAATGTACATCTGTGCTTGTGAGATAAATTGCTACCAAAAATTGCTGACACCAAGACAAACTAGATGGCGACTACCTGCTGGATAATATACTCTTGAGTCTTGATGATTGACATCAGTTCTTCTCGTAATTAAATCACCTCAGGGTCTAGCAATTTTAAGTCACACTGAATTGAATGAAATTTCAAACTCGCTCTCATGTATGATGCGTGTACGAAAAGTGTTGGTTTCAGGTACACTAGTTGTGGACGAGTTACATACGGTGGGTGACCCAAGCAGAGGCTTTCTCTTGGAGCTGGTATTGTCAAAACTGATGTTTCTTAGCGGCAAATGTAATCTGTAAGAAATTTTCGACTATAATAAATAACATGGCTCCAACATTCCAACATTTATTCGGCCAATGCCCAAAAGTCATTTTTTCTGGGGTCCGAAATTACGAAATATTGCCTTATTCGATACGAATTTAGTAGATTTTCTTAAACCATGGTCTTAGCTCAGTTGAACTTTCAAACACGCAGCACAGCAGGTCTCTGTTCTATCAATTAAATTCAGGTCCGCATGTACAGTGTTGATAATTCACTTTGTGCACACCAACTACTTGGCGTAATAATGCGGTCTTCAATGGAACTGAACTAGGTCCGAAGATGCAAAATATATACTTGTCTTTTGGGAGCTGCCAATCTGCTACCCACACATCCCTACGACTACTGAAATACACATTATGTACTTTTTCAAACAAAAATTACATTTTTTCAATGTCGTTCGGCCTGTTGAATGGTGTTCAAACATCAGCTTGGCTTTGGAACAAAATATTTAGGTGTACGCGGGCTCAAGTCCCTAAATTTCTGCATGCTGTGTTGTAAATCATAAGCAAGGCTTCTCTTTATTGTTCTGTTCAATGTCCCATAGCGTGTCGCGGTTCGGTGTGTTTCACCACATCCGCGTCAGCTTTACAGGCGGCCAACCCTAGGGCTTAGTTCTTATAGGGCTCCCCAGGATATGATTCTAAGAGAGGGTTCAATGACCCATGAATAAGTGATCAACAGTCTCTTCGGTGCAGAACAAATAGTCAAGGCTAGCTTCCGGACCATGTGTCGTCTTTGCGTTAAAATTGCAGTTAAGGTGGTAGTTGCGTTTTCGAGGATTTTGTGATTTCTATGTAAACTTTGCGCCCACAGAACTCAAGTTACAATTGATGTCTGAACACGAATTTTTGGCGCAATACTGTACAGGTAAAAATCCCCAGGCATGTGTCTCACTTTTTCGAAATTTCACCTGTGGACATTTTTAGAGGGCTTTAATTACAAGAAAATATTTTAAATTTTCGGTGCGTTTGCTTTTCAGCTTTTTTCTCAGTAAATTGACTAGTTATTAAAAAAGTGGGGGACATGCCTGGGGATTTTAAACATATCAAAAACGTTACCAACTTTCAGCCCCAGCAGGTAATCGTATGCTTCACAGCTGTGGCGCAAACTTTTTGTAAAAAATCCTAATATTTTGGACAGGACCTTTCTTTAGCCGGTTGTACTGGAAACAATATCAAAGGTCAAGCTCCAGTAAATGGCATACATTTAGGTAAGATATCGTTCTACTTAATGCAAAAGATCGCTTGTGATTTGAATTTGTAAACGCTGAGTTATAGCTTTTCAAAAAAACACCTAAAAACGCAATTACCCTCTTAAGTGCATTTTATATCCTATTTCAAAAAATCGAAGTCATTTCCCCAAAATTTTTTTCCTAGCTAGGCTAGTCATTTTTTGAGCGAGCCACTGGGGCTTGCCTCGGTGTCTGTTTCTTAACGCACTTCGATCCAAAGGTTTAGTAGTTTCATCTTTGTCAACACCGGGTTAGGAGCAGACGTAGGTGACCATGTCACGCGTTGGCCCGGTCCCGACCCTCTTGAGTCACTGGGGCTTGCCTCGGTGTCTGTTTCTTAACGCACTTCGATCCAAAGGTTTAGTAGTTTCATCTTTGTCAACACCGGGTTAGGAGCAGACGTAGGTGACCATGTCACGCGTTGGCCCGGTCCCCACCCTCTTGAGTCACTGGGGCTTGCCTCGGTGTCTGTTTCTTAACGCACTTCGATCCAAAGGTTTAGTAGTTTCATCTTTGTCAACACCGGGTTAGGAGCAGACGTAGGTGACCATGTCACGCGTTGGCCCGGTCCCCGCCCTCTTGAGTCACTGTGGCTTGCCTCGGTGTCTGTTTCTTAATGCACTTCGATCCAAAGGTTTAGTAGTTTCAGTTTTGTCAACACCGGGTTAGGAGCAGACGTAGGTGACCATGTCACGCGTTGGCCCGGTCCCCACCCTCTTGAGTCACTGGGGCTTGCCTTGGTGTCTGTTTCTTAACGCACTTCGATCCAAAGGTTTTGTAGTTTCATCTTTGTCAACACCGGGTTAGGAGCAGACGTAGGTGACCATGTCACGCGTTGGCCCGGTCCCCACCCTCTTGAGTCACTGGGGCTTGCCTTGGTGTCTGTTTCTTAACGCACTTCGATCCAAAGGTTTTGTAGTTTCATCTTTGTCAACACCGGGTTAGGAGCAGACGTAGGTGACCATGTCACGCGTTGGCCCGGTCCCCGCCCTCTTGAGTCACTGGGGCTTGCCTCGGTGTCTGTTTCTTAATGCACTTCGATCCAAAGGTTTAGTAGTTTCAGTTTTGTCAACACCGGGTTAGGAGCAGACGTAGGTGACCATGTCACGCGTTGGCCCGGTCCCCACCCTCTTGAGTCACTGGGGCTTGCCTCGGTGTCTGTTTCTTAAACGCACTTCGATCCAAAGGTTTAGTAGTTTCATCTTTGTCAACACCGGGTTAGGAGCAGACGTAGGTGACCATGTCACGCGTTGGCCCGGTCCCCACCCTCTTGAGTCACTGGGGCTTGCCTTGGTGTCTGTTTCTTAACGCACTTCGATCCAAAGGTTTAGTAGTTTCATCTTTGTCAACACCGGGTTAGGAGCAGACGTAGGTGACCATGTCACGCGTTGGCCCGGTCCCCACCCTCTTGAGTCACTGGGGCTTGCCTCGGTGTCTGTTTCTTAACGCACTTCGATCTAAAGGTTTAGTAGTTTCATCTTTGTCAACACCTGGTTAGCAGCAAACGTAGGTGACTAGGTGACCATGTCACGCGTCGGCCCGGTCCCCACCCTCTTGGGTCACTGGGGCTTGCCCCGGTGTTTGTTTCTTATCGCACTTCGATCTAAGATTTAGTAATTTTATATTAGGCAACATGCTTTACACTTTTTTAGAATGGGTTGGTAACACCCTTTAGCCATTTTAACGCTAAATACGACACACGGCGGTCGATTTTTCGTAAAAAACAAGGCTTAGTTCTGCTAGGAGAGATATGACAATACCAAAACATACCAGTGGGCTCAAGGGTCAAGCTTAAATTTCAGATTTGTTGCATAGGTACATTAAACAGTGTTGTTGACACATTGATGATTATTGCTCTGCAGTGTAGATTTGTCTCCTAAAACGTACTTTTCTGGCACGACTGGAACGTTTTAAAACACTATACTCAATCAGATTTACGTGTCTGTTACTGTTACGTGTATGCTCTGGTTCGGTCAGTGCGTTATAAGGTCTATTAGAAATTATTAAAGGGAATCGAGGTAGGTATCCGGTTTAACAAGAACAACGTGCGTAGATATAGTTATAACTACCTGCTGTGTTTTTTCATCAAGAATTTTGCACATGCCTGAAATCGGTAATAAAGTTGTCGAAGCACGTGTGTTAGATAAAAGTAAGTGAATGATGATACTTGCCATCCTGCGATAAAAGTAAGTGAATGATGATACTTGCCATCCTGCGATAAAAGTAAGTGAATGATGATACTTGCCATCCTGCACTACAAGTTTGAGGTTCTCAAAAGTAAGTGAATGATGATACTTGCCATCCTGCACTACAAGTTTGAGGTTCTCAAAAGTAAGTGAATGATGATACTTGCCATCCTGCACTACAAGTTTGAGGTTCTCAAAAGTAAGTGAATGATGATACTTGCCATCCTGCACTACAAGTTTGAGGTTCTCAAAAGTAAGTGAATGATGATACTTGCCATCCTGCACTACAAGTTTGAGGTTCTCAAAAGTAAGTGAATGATGATACTTGCCATCCTGCACTACAAGTTTGAGGTTCTCAAAAGTAAGTGAATGATGATACTTGCCATCCTGCACTACAAGTTTGAGGTTCTCAAAAGTAAGTGAATGATGATACTTGCCATCCTGCACTACAAGTTTGAGGTTCTCAAAAGTAAGTGAATGATGATACTTGCCATCCTGCACTACAAGTTTGAGGTTCTCAAAAGTAAGTGAATGATGATACTTGCCATCCTGCACTACAAGTTTGAGGTTCTCAAAAGTAAGTGAATGATGATACTTGCCATCCTGCACTACAAGTTTGAGGTTCTCAAAAGTAAGTGAATGATGATACTTGCCATCCTGCACTACAAGTTTGAGGTTCTCAAAAGTAAGTGAATGATGATACTTGCCATCCTGCACTACAAGTTTGAGGTTCTCAAAAGTAAGTGAATGATGATACTTGCCATCCTGCACTACAAGTTTGAGGTTCTCAAAAGTAAGTGAATGATGATACTTGCCATCCTGCACTACAAGTTTGAGGTTCTCAAAAGTAAGTGAATGATGATACTTGCCATCCTGCACTACAAGTTTGAGGTTCTCAAAAAATTGTCTGAAATCCATTTTCTCACAGTGTGCGAAAAACGAGTTTAAGTTGTGCGTTCTGAAACCTCCTCATGAGTACCTATGGACTTGGCCACGATGTCTCAGAATATGCTTTGCAGTGCAACTCACTGTATGGTCATAAATATCCCGTCAATGTCGGCATTTTCTAAAGCTGAGCGGATTTTTGAACTTTAGCTGGCTGAAAGCACGGCACAGTTGCAATTTGATTTGATAAAGTACAAAATGCGTAGTCGCAGTGGTCTGGGGGCAGCAGATTGTAATTTGGTATGTCGGAACTGAATTCAATACCACTGATGACGGCATCTTTATGCCAATTAGTAGGTCAATGAACACAAACTTATTGAACTGTTAACTCTGTACCGACGGAGACGAGTTTAGCGTGTCATAGCTAGGCCGAATCGCCGGAAGACCGAATTGCCGTTACGCCGAAAGGAAATACAAATTTATTTATAATATGCACTTGCGTAATTGAGGTGGCAGTTACGTTTTCGACAGTTTTTATAGCTTGGAATAACTTTCGATTGTCTTCATAAATTTAGTAGCGGTCTTTTGCACGTTCAAGTAATTGATTAGTAGTATATATCTTTATGCACATCAAATAGCTTGCATTTGTAACAAGTTTGCCAGCAGACACTGTCAAAGTAGTCAAATTTCGTGATTTTCAGCATGTTTTATGTTTTGTTTGTAAAATTAACAGTTTAGTACCAACTATTCTTTTTTTTGCAACAACACAATCAGGGTTTTTTCAAATCCGAGACTGCGTCCATTTTGCGTCCCGTTCAAAAAAATTGCGTCCCACAAAATGACAGTGCGTCCACGTGGAACCGTAAAAGTCATGTGCTTTTTATCTGTGTATTATATAGGTTATTCACGTTATTGACATTTTCGGTGACAATTCCGACCCGACCCTCGCCATTCGCCAATAACGGGAACAGTTGCGTAGCCACAAAAATTTTAAAACCAGAATTCTTTCTAAATTTGTGGAATGACGTGTAAAATGCACGTTTTAGAAATATGACCACTTGAATTTGCATTCCAAACGCCAGATTAATAAGTCGCCAAGTTGCAGGGTTCTGGTGGCGGAAAACCCCCAGGACAAAATTCGGACACTTTCAATTTTTAGGCAGAATTTGGTCAATTGGAGACTGAATTGAGGTCAATACTCAATTGAAATTTTTTCGGCCGGGCCATTAAAACCGAAGTAAGAGTGTGGGAAAGCCGAGTTCAACTTCTAAATTCAGGAACCTTATAACTATCAATAATCTAACCTAACTAATCAATAATTATTATAATAGGTTTTAAACTGCTATCGAACCCAATCGTAGTTGTAGTCAGTGGCGGATCCAGGAATTTTTCATGGGGGAGGGCTCGGACCCCGATAGGCCCCCTGACCAATAGGCCCCATTTTTTCGACATGAGCTAATATGCACTTAATTGCTATTTTAACGCAAAAAACGACACATTAGCATTTTTCGGTCAAAAACAATGCTTATTTTCGACCACATCATCAGGGGGACCCGACGAGGGCCGACCTTTCTCCCCCATCCCCCGGCGGTTCCCACACATGGGCCAGTCGACCCCCCCTCCATCCCCTGGCCCGAGCAGGGCTGTCGAGCAGCCAGCGACTATGGGCAGCTCGAACGGTCCCCCAGGCTTGCCTTCAGGACCCTCCCAGCAGGCTCTAACGGATGACCAACTTCCACCTCGAACCTTTAAAGTGGGCGATATAGTGTGGGGCAAACTGATGGGTTTTCCGGTCTGGCCTGGTGAAGTGCTTTTCATCAACGATGGCAGAGCTACTATCAAGTGGTTGGGTGAAGGCACAACCAGTGTCTTGGAAGTCGCCAAGATATGGGCCTTCCAGGAAAAAAGACCCGGGCCGGTGAAGCGTAGCTGGAAGCGAAGATTTGACAGGGCAGTGGAAGAAGCCCGTAGAAATCTCACAGACCCGCAGTGACAACAACAACAACAACCACATCAACATCGAACGTAAAATTGGAGCTCAAAGGACCGAATATTACAAACCGGTGCGCACTGCGCCGGCAAGGGTCCAGAAGCTAGCCAATCTGCAAATTTTCCGAAATTTTTTTGACAGGAAATTTTGTAGTTTACTAAAAATGTCATTATTGTAACAATAAAACTGCTAAAACGATGGTACAGTGTATTACGCAATTACAATTTAACTAGGTATATGAACATGCACATGCAAAATAAAAGTAAGGAACACTGAGCCAAAAACTTGCAGGGGTCTGGGGGCGGCAGCCCCAGGAAAAAAATGGGGAATTTTTTTAGTTTTACCTTAAATTTGGTCAACTGGAGACGTATTGGAAATTTTTTCCGGCCGGACCGTAAAAAGCAAAGGGGAGATCCTTGTCTAAATTTCAGTCCGAACAATTTCGTGGGGGGGTGGGGAATAACACCGCCCCGGCTACGTCCCTGCTTAGCAGTGTATTAAGCAATCAAAGAGCGCACTATGCACAAAAGCAAGAAAGAATAAGCCACAAGGTTGCAGGGGTGTAGGGGCGGCAGCCCCCAGAAACAAATTTGGGAAAAAAATTTTACTTTTAGGCCGATTTGAGTTAATTGCGGACGTATCGGAAATTTTTTCCAGCCAGGCCATAAAAACAATGGGGGATCCTTGTGTAGAGTAAACGACAGGCTACAAGGGCCTAAATAGGCCCCGAAACAACTTGGAGAGAGGCCTACATAGTACATATCTAGTCTGCACTAGACTACAAGGGCCTAAATAAATCCTAAAATAACATGGAGAGGGGCCTATATGGTCCACAGCAGGCTAAACGGGCCTAAATAGGCCCCAAAGCAACATGGAAAGCGACCTACACGTATGCCCAAGTCGGGGGCGGGCGAAAAAAAGTGCGGCGTTCGAAAATGACAGGCGGTGATGCAAAAAAACACTGGCGTACCCAGAAGAAAATTTCGGGGGAATGACTTTTCGATTTTTTGGATTGGATTAAAATACAAATTGTAGCAATTTTAACACTTGAATTCGCATTTCAATTTCAAACGCAAGATGATTAAGCCACGAAGTTGCAGGGGTCTGGGGACGGCAGCCCCCAGATAAAGAATTTGAGATTTTTTCCAATTTTTAGGCCGAATTTGGTCAACTGGAGGCGTACGCGAAATTTTTTCGGCCAAGCAATAAAAACCAAAGGTGGCGCAGGAAAACCAGAGATCTGAATTTTCTGTAAATTTTTTTCGGTTACGGATTTTTCAGATGTTTTTTTACCCTTTCCATTCAGAGACATTTTACAGACTTTCAGAGGAATTTCAGATAATTTTCAGAGAAATTCAGGGAGAATTCAGAGAATTCACCCAGAATTCAGAGACTCTTAATTTTATCTGAAAAAATTTTTATTGGTTTTTCAGATTAATTTCAGATACTTTTTACACAAATTTCAGATAAAATTTACCTGATATTTACAGATGTGAAAAACTTGTGAATTGAAAGTTCAGAGTCTCTGAATTCTTGCTAAAATTATCTGAATTTTCCCTGAATTTCGCTGAAATTTGTCTGAAATTCCTCTGAAAGTCTGTAAAATGTCTCTGAATGGAAAGGGTAAAAAACATCTGAAAAATTTGTCACAGATAAATTTTACAGAAAATTCAGATTTCCTGGTTTTCCTGTGTGGGACTCTCGTGTAAAAATTTAATGGGAAAAAATTTCGGGTAGGGGAGTGCTCTCCGTCCCCCCACGCATGACTACGCCTTTGCTAGAAACTATGCACTAAACAGTGTAGTGAGCTAACAAATAGTGCCCAATGCACATTGTACACATGTATATTTAATGCTTTTATGAGCATAAAAGCAATGGCCACTAACGCTACCGAGTTGTAGGGGTTTGAGGATGGCAGCTCCCAGAAAAAAATTAGGAATTTTTTAATTTTTATGGCACATTTGGTCAATTGGAGACGTTTCGGAAATTTTTTCAAAATTCGGGCACCAGCACCTGTACCTATGTGGCCTTTATATTTGGATCTTCTAGTCAGATTTGTAAAAATATCACTGCGTCCACTTTGCGTCCCGCTAAAAAATTTGCGTCCAGCTGAATGTCATTGCGTCTGGACGCACTGTGGGACGCAAAAAAAACCATGATTACACAATAAATGTTAGGGTCACTCCGAGCCCATAGTTTGGTGTATTTAAATGATGCAGAAAAGAAGTTACGCATCTGCAAAGTTTAATTTTTACGAATTTTGGAAAATATGCAAATTTTTGATTTTAAGTATTTCACGCAATATGCTTAATCAAAACAAATAATCAAAATGTCACATCAGAAATTGTCTACAATAATTGTAAAATAATGCACAAAAAGATTGCAGCACATAGACTTGAGATTTAGTCCACGAAGTGCTTTTTTACAGATTTCCGCAAGTTAGCTTGATGTCAAGCAAAATCTAAGAATAGTAAATATTGTTGAAATTTTAGTAGAACGTCGACACATATTGTGTGCTATCACAACTCTTAAACAAAATCGTACAAGTAGTTAGTTGGTTGTCAAGTTTTGCAAACGTGTAATGCAAACATCAGTGTAATGCGTCCTTGTTCAGAAAATGATGTTACATAATATGTGACGTAATCTCAAAAAACGAAACATGAAAATATAAGTTTTGGCATCGAAATTGAAGGTTTTTGAAATGCCCGTGTGTCAATTTTTTTCCAGTCAAAGGCCGTTTTGACTGGCTGCTACTTTAGCTTACCAAAACCTAAAAATTGCCATGGCTTGAAAATTTTTTCTGCGAAAATTAAAAGTGGTATTTTAAGCTATTTTAGTAGGCATTCGTCCCATTACAGTTAATAAGTTTCCATCCAGTTTAATAAAATTGGTATTATTCTTAATTGAAAATTCATTATACGCAGTCAAATTTCACTTCTGCAGAACTGTCGAAAACGTTACTACACCACCACTGGCGGTCCCAGACTTCGATTTCGGGGGGGGGGGGGCGGAGGTCTGACGAAATTTTTTCACTTTTTATAATAGCGTTTTTCAGCTTAACGCTATTTTGTTATTGCCGCAGCCATATCAAGGGCAGTGGATTGACTCTGTTTGTATTAAAAACCAGTGGTGTACCCAGGAAAAAATAGAGAATTTTTCAATTTTTAGGCCGAATTTGGTCAACTGGAGGCGTATCAGAAAATTTTTAGGCCGTATTTTCACAAACGCAAGAAATAGTGAACACATATAGAAAGAAAAACTGAATATATGAAAACACATGTATAAAAACTATATACACCTTAAAGTTGCAGGGGTCTGGGGGCGGCAGCCCCCAGAAAAAGAATTTTCCAAATTTTAGACCGAATTTGGTCAACTGGAGACGTATCAGAAATTTTTTCCGACAGAAAAATTAAAACAAAAGATGGTAGCATCACATCAGACTATGTGTGGCACAAGTAAATGTAGTATAATGTACTCGTGTATGCATGCTTAGGGTTTGATTAAAGATAATAACAAGAAATAGTGAACTACAAAGCTGCAGGGGTCTGGGGGCGGCAGCCCCCAGGAAAAAATTGGGGGAAATTTTTGATTTTTAGGCCAAATTTGGTCAATTGGAGACGCTTCAGAAAATTTTTCCGGCCGGACCATAAAAACCAAAGGGGGGACCCTTGTGTAAAATTTCAGTCGGGAAAAATTTCGGGGGGGGCGGCCGCCCCCCCCCCCCGCCCCCCCCCTGGGACCGCCCCTGTACACCACCTCAAAGGCCTATTCACACGAGGGCGCATTTTGCTCCATGGCGTACGCCATGGCGCATTGCATGGCGTACGCCATGGAGCATAAGCGAGCGCATGAGCGGGCGCATTCTATTTTCACACTGCCTGCTGCATTATTTCACACAATGCAGTAGGTATATAAGTGTGCGTATGCGCCCGCTCGTACGCCCGCTCATGCGCCCGCTCATGCTCCCTCCTGTGAATAGGCCGTAACAGAAGTAGTTTTTTCAACGAAATTTGGCAGAATACTGGCGTATTAATGGCCTAGATGTGATGAAAGATGTGTCCGCCGCCCCGCCCCAAAAGTTTAACAGTTTTACGTAGATTGTTTACTCCTAATCCGAATCCGAATACGCTGTGTTCACCGTCAAAATTTCATGACTTATAAAACAACTAAGGCAAAATGCCACAGACTTCAAAAGTTGATCATCAGATGCGCTGTGAAATGCATGCAAATCAACAATGAAATCAAAGTATCCACAAATAGGCAGTTTCAGCGAATGGTGTTTTTCAATCATGGCGAGTTTGTTCAGCCTTAGCTTACTGTCGCAAACTTGACTCAATGTCTCTCTCTCAAATCGAATCAGTGGCTCAAAATAACGGGGGAGACCAGCATGGTGTTTTTGAGCTGAAAATGGGAAATGGGGGGTGGGTACACAATTTACTGACCAGTGACCAGCATGCCAAAATCCAAATACACGACCACGTTCAAGCTGTAAACTGAAGTGACTAAAAGGCGCTGGACCCTGAAACAAAGCCATTGGCGTGATTTCATTACGAAAACGAATATATTTCTGATTTTCAGCTATCAAGAACATCGGAAGTAGTTCCAAAAATCATACCACCTAATTTGTCCCAGGGTTCAGTAATTTTTGGTCAAACTTTTTACATTTCGTTGACTGCACTGTTGCTTAAGCCCGGTTCATACTTGTCCTTAAGAACATGGGGACAGGGAAAACAGAATGCAGCATTGACAAACTCGTTCAGTTTACTTTTTGGATACGAGTTGGACTTGAGCCTAACTTGCTATGTGTAAAGCATTGGCTTATGTGGCCACTTTGTTTGCTTGCTGCTTACTGCTTACTGCTTAAGGGCAAAATAATAGGGACAAGGATGAAGTATGAACCGGGCTTTCCGGCGAAAGCCGAAATATTTTGCACTTTTCCGATTTCTTACTCGTGCGGGGCGGCAGCCGTCAGCAAAAATGAAGGTTTTTTGAATTTTCAGACAAATTTGGTCAACTGGAGACGTAATCAAAAAATTTTCCGACAGGTAAAATAAAAACAAAAGGAGGTGGCAACTTCATATCAGACAGTATATTTCACAAGTAAATACAGCATAATGTACTCTAGTAGACAAGCATACATAGGCTTTCATGAAAGTTAATAACAAGGAATAGTAAGCCACAGAGTTTGCAGGGGTCTGGGGGCGGCCGCCCCCAGAAAAAAATTTTTAGAATTTTTGAAAATTTTAGACCAAATTTTGTCAATTGGAGACGTATCCGAAATTTTTTTGTTCCGGGCTATAGAAACCAAGGGGGGACCCTTGTCGACAATTTCTTCAAGTTCCAGTTTCCGCGGGTCAGAAAAAATTTTTTCGACCCGCGCAGCCTGAAGTGGGTACCCGCGGGTCGACCCACGGCTAAAATTTTCCGACCCAACCCAACCCAACCCGCGGGTACCCACGACCCGCGTCCACCCTTGCCTACGGCCCTACCTCCCCTATGTGCACCTATGATCTCTACCCGCAAAGGGCGCACGAATAGTTTTTTGCGTTTTTTCCGTGGCACGTTTTTTAGTCTTTTTTACATATCGTTTTACCGATTTCATTATTTCGTTAAAGAAAAACATTTGCACGAATAGCCGTAGCTGTAGCCACCCTTCTGCTACCAGACCATAAATTTATCGTATATGTTTTCAGAGATATACAGTTTGTTGGCATGAGTGCCACCCTTCCAAATGTAAAGTTGCTGTCATCTTGGCTAGCGGCGGAAACTTTTGAAACTCTCTTCAGAGCTGTTCCTTTAGTGGAATACTTGAAGTTAGATGGTGATTTGTATGAGGGATCGAATCTTGGGACGGTGGCCAGAAGTTTGGATCGGAAGTATATTTTGCCAAATGATACTGATAATGTGATTGGGTGAGACGTTTGGTCAAATTAAATTGAACAAGTTACGACTGGTGATTAAGCTTGTAGATATGGTGCTTTAGATTTCCGTGAAGGCTCTTTTCTAAAGCAGCTATTAAAGTGGCGTATTCTACTTTGTCCCAATTCTAGTTTGTCCCAACAAGTCTGATTGGCTGACACTGACTCCTATATTTGTTCAGCCAATAACATATGAGGTACAAAAGTAGGCGGAGCATATCAATGTATTGGTGTCCTACTGTTCTTGCTGTAGCCTACACAATAGTGCAATATTGTACAATAATGTTTCAATGAAATCAAGCAAACGTATAACAAGTACGTCTACCGAGTAGCTAGTTTTGGTATCAGACACACTTTGTACAGTTGTGACTTAAAAACTCAAACTATGTATGAATTCCGAAGTAGCCTAATCTTTAATAGTTTTCTGTTCCAATGGAACAGGTAGACACGGCGTTTGTTCTTCTTTCTATTCTTACTATTGATTTTTTTGCGCGGCCGCGTCAGCGGCCGTGCATTCTAATTTCAGTTAATGCACTGAAACTGAAAATGCATGTAAATCATGCTCAGTTTCAGTGCATCACCTAAGCCTGCTGCACTTACCTAGTGTATCTAGCAGTCCAGCACACGCGCGCTGTGTGTGTAACGTGCGTGCGTGCGTGTGTGTGTGCAGTATGTGTGCTACTGTGTGTACGTCTATACATAGCGCGGCAGGTTGATTGATTAGTTGAGTATCGATATCCGTAATATTGCTTTGTACTTTTATATGAGCGCGGCGAAATCAAGTTTGCTTTTCCACATACATTGGCCAAGGGACAGCGTAAACCTGCTGTGCGAAGAGTCACATCAAAACGACAACAATCACAAACTGAGAGTCAATTTTTATGCCTAAAACTACGAGCATTTGTCTCAACACGAGCAGTCGTTGCACTCAACAGTCTGATGAATTACAGGTCTAGTACAAACTTATGGACACATAATCACCATTGTTAAATTTTTGCTTTGACGCAGGTTTCAACGACTGTGTAGTCAACTAGTTGCTGTGATCGGCGTTAGACCTAGTGATCAGTGGATTGATTCCGAGCGACCTGATTTGTTAATTTTTTATGATTTTTTGAAAGTTACATAGCTATATTCCCTTTTCGTATTCGTAAACCTACAGAGAAACTAGAGTTTAGTTAGAATGTGTAGAACTCAGTTTCGTTATAGAAGTGCAAAAGACATAAGCGCGCGCACTGACTTTTACGCTAGCAGTAAAATGAAAATCAAAACTAAAGAAATGTTGGGCTGTGCCACAACAGGAAAATTAAATTAGTATTATTGTGATTAAGTTTAGAAGCAAATTGAATGTACATACACCTACATATGCACGTCAAACGTCGTGTTCCGGATAAATCATGGAGCCTTGAGTTCTCACCCCATTTTAACAAATGTGATCAAGACTCGATCAAAATTGGAGCTTTGTATTACATCTACATCCGAAATTAGAACTAAACTGCTAATGCCGCGCTTAATTTTACCGATACGTTAAAATGGTAGATGTCGCGTGTAAGCGTGCACGAGCACGAGATTTTAACCCCCCCCCACCCCTAGGCGCTATTTGCGCTATTTGCGCTATTATAGTTTCCAGCTCAAAAACGCCACCCCCCCACCCCTAGGCGCTATTTCGCGCTATAGCGCTTCGGAAAATAGCGCTTTTTCGGCAAATCATAGCACATTTCAAAATCCGAAAAATATCAAAGTGCTATAATAGCACAGCGCTATAATAGCGCATGGCACATGCTATTTTTTTCTGAGGCACTATTTTGACTTACATAAAATTTTTATTTTATTCGATAGCGCATATAGCAGCTGACGGTGCTATTTGCGCTATTTAGGCGCTATTTCGTGCTATCGGCTATTTTAATGAAAACTTTTGTACTTTTTAGTACGTATAAGATTTCTCAATTAAAATTAAGAAGTTTAACATTCTTTTAAACTTTTTGTTTGTGTTTTCATGGACGATATTAAAAAATAGCGCATATAGCAAAACGATAGCGCATCAAAGTGCTATAAGCGCTATTTTTTTCATAGGCTTAAAAAATAGCGCTTATAGCATTTTGTGCTATTGGCTAATTTATTGAGTAGGCGCCCACCCCCCCCTCCCCCCCGGTTGTTGGGTTTGTAGGGCTTTCCATCCCTCGCGCCTATTAGTCAAAATTGTAGGCAATTACCCAACATGACTTTTCCATTCTTCGTCCTATTGGTTACGCAAAATGAACCCTTAGAATGGTAAAAAGATTCAGTAGGCGACCCCCCCCCCCCCCACCCCCCCCCCGGGGGTTGGGTTTGTAGGGCTTTCCATCCCTCGCTCCTATTAGTCAAAATTGTAGGCAATTACCCAACATAACTTTCCATTCTTCGCTCCTATTGGTTACGCAAAATGAAACCCTAGAAGGGTAAAAAGATTCATAAAGTATTCTCCAGCATATTAATATTCTATTAAAAACAGATCATTAAAGGAAATAACCAAAAAACATATATAACTTACTTGTTAAGCAGGAAAAGAACGAGAAATAGTTTAAAGCAATAATGAGTTAATAATCATAATAATATAAAAATAATCAAGTCCAAGCAGCGTCCAAGCGCCTAAATAGCGCAAATAGCACCATCTGGTGCAATAAGCGCTATTTTTTAAGCCTACGAAAAAAATAGCGCGTATAGCACTTTCATGCGCTATCGTTGTGCTATATGCGCTATTTTTTTGTATCGTCGACTAGAACACAAACAAAAATTTAAAAATAATTTTAAAATTTTTCTAATTTATTGAGGGACCGTATACTTACTAAAAAATACAAAACTTTTCAACAAATTAGCCAATAGCACAAAATAGCGCCTAAATAGCGCAAATAGCACCCTCGGGTGCTATAAGCGCTATTTTTTTAAGCCTATGAAAAAAATAGCGCTTATAGCACTTTGATGCGCTATCGTTGTGCTATATGCGCTATTTATGCAATATTTTTTATATCGACGTCCAGAACACAAACAAAAGTTTTAAAATACTTTTAAAATTCTTTTTGTTTATTGAGGGATCGTATACGTGCTAAAAAGTACAAAACTTTTCACTAAGTTAGCCAATAGCACAAAATAGCGCCTAAATAGCGCAAATAGCACCCTCAGGTGCTTGTTGTGAATGCTTTATTTGCTCCCTGGCGCATTATGACAAAATACTTTTACTAACAGATAATGGAGAAGCAATAGAGTCTTTTATATACATGTTTCTGCTTTTGTCGGATTTCCATCTCCCGTGTACGGAAATCAGTCTCTCAGAAACTTTCGATATGGCGGCTTGAGTGGTGCCCCCGCGGAAACTGTGGGTCCCAATCACTGCAGGGTCGAGTCCAGCTGCTTTGGCTGCTTTCTTTACGAGCAACCTTGCGGCACTGTAGCTAAGTTTTTCTCCGCTTAGTTGCCACTTTTTGGCAGTCTTATTGAATGCCATTTTCTGGAACAGAAATTGTTTTGAGTTCAGGGTTAAGTTTCCAAGTAGTGCATATCGTCTTAAATAAGTAACTGGACAAATTTCATTTGTCGTAGGAGCTATATACACTACGTGTCCTTCTCTAAGTTGGTCAGTTTTCGAACGGGGGACCGTAATTGTTACGTAGGACCCATCATGTGCGAACTCAATGTCCGCACAAGTTATGTTAGCGAGTTCAGCAAAGCGGAACAATCCTGCATAAGCTAGTATGCAAAAGGTTGCGTCTCGAATCTGTTTCAGGTTTGCCTGCGGTTGGCTAATTGGTTTTAGCAACTTTTGCAGGCTGGTTTTTGTGATGGGAGCTTTTCGTACGGTAGGTCTGGCGTAAATTCTTTGTAGCCCTGACGCTATCAGAGAGACTAGTTTTCCGTTTGTGGGGTTTGGAAGAGCGCAAAAGTTATGTACCCATTTCAGGGAAGCCAGTGCTGTCTGTACCGATTTTGCTGAGTTTGCTGATTGCGTCATGGCTACTAAGAATGTGCATACTTCCAGTTCTTTTGCTGGTAAAGTGTGTGCCTTATTCTGTTGCATTTCCTGATATTTCACGAACTTTAAATACATGGCAAGGTACGAGCGAAGAGTTGTAGGTGCCACAGAGCTTATTGCTATGAGGGCGATTTTTGCGGCCGTGGCAGTTGATACAGCACAGGCAGCTGGTATCCATGTCGCAGATTTGAGCAGAACTGAAAAATATAGCCTATATCAGTCGCTGGGGGGCGGGCGGGAGGGCCCAATACCGTTTTGCTATAGTAGAGCAGTTACGGTTTGCAGCTATGCGCCAGGTGAATTGCACTTGAAGTGACTGACTTCAGATTGCAACATTTTTGGGCTACCCTAATTTGCATATACTGCGCCTAATTTGCATAATTGCGCTGTATATGCAAATGAACTTATTACATACGTACATGCGAACATCTACAGTTCGCATACGTACACGGAAGTATACATTATCTCTTCCAACACTGATACTTCCGTTCACCTTTGTCTGCAAAACTTGTAGATATTTGTGTGTGAAGAATGACAAAGAGGATAGCATCATATATTAAGTAAGAACAGTATAACACTAATGAATTTGACACATTTATCAATACGGCAGAACAGTAATAACAACAATTTTTTTTAAAATTCAAACTGCGTACAGTACGCTGAATTTTAAATCTGCTTCTGTTTCCGCTTCTTTTTTATCACAGGTGCACTGTCTATGAGTGCTGCGTCACATTGTTCTTGACCTGCAATAAAAATGCTTGCAAACTGAGGTTGTAGCCTCTGCGATTCAAGCTGAATTTAGCTTGCGTACCAGAGTTTATAAACTGGTTTCCTTCGGGTATATGACATGTGTCACTGACAATTTGTACAAACTTGGATTCCAATATTTTTGGCCAGAACGGTGCCGATGGCCAGTTTGGCATAATTAAGACCATTTTGAATCCATTTGCATAAAATTTATCAATGCATTTCCCTATTAGTCGAAAGGGTGGGACTGCCCATATAAATTCAGTAGACCAGTCTTGCGCAAAAGCATCGACACCTGCTGTTCCAGGACACCAAAGCCGAGAAAAAAATTTAGCTAGCTTATTGTTTTTATGGTTTGAAAAAGCATCCACCGTGCATCGAACCCATTTATTTTGCAAAAATTCAACTAGCTCAGGTTTGATTTCCCAATCATCCCAGTCAACGTACCGACTATAGAAATCGGCTTTGGAGTTCTGGCTTCTTGGTATCCATTTTATTTCTATATGTGTCTTTGATCGTACTAATAAGTCATATATATCTGACGCAAGCTCCTGGAGCTCGTAGGTCATGGACCCTTTTCTTAAGCAAGCTGCTGCAGCTTGACTGTCGGTACAGATTTCCACAGTTTCACCCTGTATAAAGTTTATAAATGCTTGTATTCCAAACTGAACAGCTGCAAGTTCCCGCCAGGTCGAGCTTTTTGCTCTTTGCTCGGTTTCAAGATTTACGTAGGTGTAATGTACACGGTTTTCGGCTTAGTTGTCGAGTAGAAACTTTTTGCAGGTTAAATTTCCAGAACAAAAGGTCACGCAGCACCGTTTCGTTGCACTTAATTTTCTTATCCCATTGGGTAAAACTCTGCATGGCTGCAGCATAAAACTGTTTTGTTTTTATTAGTGCAAGTTTGCCAATAGCTGGGGTCATAGACACCAGAACTCCACCAATTTCTAACATTTGTCTCGGGGTAGAAACAGACCATTTTTGTACAAATTTGTCTAGTAAGTCTGCGGCTTTTGTAGCTCGTTTTTCTGTCATACCCACGTTGTAATTTATTGAATTCAAACGAAAGCCCAAAATTTCTATTTCTGTTTGGGGGGAGAGAACAGATTTGATAGTGTTTATAATGAAACCGGCTTCGTACAGATCAGAAACTACAATGGATACGTTTCGCCGAAATTCAGCTAAACTTTTACTAAAAATTATCCCGTCATCTAGGTATAGGACTACTCTTATACCTAGTGATCGCCACCGCTTTACAAAGGTACGCAGTACTTTTGTAAAAATAAATGGTGCCGATGCAATTCCAAATGGCAAACAGTTGAACCAAAAGTAGCGGCGAGTGCCGTTAAATAGCCAAGAAAAACCGAGAAATTTTTTGTGTTGCTTGTCTATTTCTACGTGATAGTATCCACTCTTAAGGTCAAATTTTGAAAGAAAATCTCCCTTTTCGAACATTTCTAAAATTAACTCTATGTTTTCCATTTTAAAATGATCAGGAGCTACAAATGTATTTAGCAAGGAGCAATCGAGGATCAGCCTCATTTTTCCTGAACTTAGAGTGGCTGTCAAAGGGTTTACACAATGGGGTACAGTTCCTTTTTGACACTCAGATATAACCCCCTGAGATAAGAGAGATTCAATTTCAGACTTTACAAAAGCTGCATGTAAAAGGGCCGATTTATTATTCTGTTTGAAAATTTTGGGAACCTGTTGCGTGAACGGGATGACGTGACCCGACGTGACAGTTTTTAAAACAAAATTTGGTGGTTTTAATGTTTCCCAAAATTTGTGTCTTAGCCGTAATCTACCACAATAGTTTCCTGAAATTTCTCCTAGTTTGTGAAGCAAAATCAGTTTATCGATAAGTGACAGACCTGTTAACGCCTTGTCGGCCTTTGACTCAGTTGGCTGCAGGTGTGCCGGAGGTGCCGGGCTGTTGGTCGGTTGCTGGCTGGGTTTGGGAGCGGGCAAGGAATGGGCAGTCGTTTTGAAAGTGTCCAAGGGCTCCACACCCAAAACATTTGGGTTTCCCGCAATATCCTGGGCGAATCGGTCTCCTCTGTTGATCGGGGGGAAGGTCGGAGGTAGCGCCTGCCCCCCGCGGCCGAAAGGGCTGATTCGGCTTCGATGGACCAGCGACAGTGGGTTGATTGACGACCTTAAACGCGTTTTGAAGGTCTTTTGACATATCGGGTGGTAGGACGCGGAGGATGCTGCTCTTGTCCATTGCTTTGACAACGTCCCAGCCGTATGCGTTGCCAATGAGCAGCGTTTGTTGGCGGGTGGTCAGCAAGGACTGGGCCTCTCGAATACGCTCCTTGGCCCGGTGGGATCGTGCCACATCGAGTGCGCCCTTCAACTCCGCCAGTATCTTCTCATTGACCTCAACAGAATATAAACGAATTGGATTAAATTACTTACATACGTATATTTTGGGTATAAATTTTTCCGGTGTCATCCGGAGTAATTTTTTTTACAACGATTGGTAAAGGTAGTCTAATAGGAAGTTGGCGATACCAATTCACGTTTACAACTTAACAAAATGGACCACTCGGCCACCCCGATCTTTTTTAGTTTATATGGCTTGGTACTATGTTTGATATTTTCCAAGTATCTATAGTACATAGGTCAGGATAGGAAAAATATATGTTATCATTACGAAAGGAAACGCATTTTATGTGTTAAAGCAAAGTTAAAGCTATAGCTAAGTTAAGCTAAGCTAACTTAAAGCCTCTAAGTTGGAAACTACTCTATTTTGTTTTACCTCATACTGGATTTGTGCTCCAGGTTGAGCAAATTTGAGGTCTGCCGCCTTTGGCATTTTGGCTGATCGGGGGTTTTTCTTTTGGTTTTTGCGGCGCTTGGACTTTTTGGATCGTCGTTTGGCACTGGCACTTCCCGACGAGGAGGACTCCGATCCGTCGGACTGGCTGGAACCACTAGAGGCAGAAGTCGAGTGGGCCTTCTTCTTGGACTTGGCTTTGCGCTTGCTGCGGTAGCGCTTTGGGCTGGGGGCATTGGCTGGTTCAGCCAGTTGCGGCTGGATGTTTGCCGCCTGCACAATCCGCTGTAGCTGTTCCAGCCTTGGGTCGTCTTCCACGGTGGTCATTTTTGAATAGGGCCCAGTTTCATGCGCCCGATACCGTTTTGCTTTAGTAGAGCAGTTACGGTTTGCAGCTATGCGCCAGGTGAATTGCACTTGAAGTGACTGACTTCAGATTGCAACATTTTTGGGCTACCCTAATTTGCATATACTGCGCCTTATTTGCATAATTGCGCTGTATATGCAAATGAACTTATTACATACGTACATGCGAACATCTACAGTTCGCATACGTGCACGGAAGTATACATTAACACAAACACCAATAGGCCAGCGTAGCTCAGTCGGTAGAGCGTTAAGCTAGTAATCTAGCAATGGGTGGTTCAAATTCCCCCTGGCCATTTTTCTGTAGAAGTTTCATCCATATCCAGAAAAATAGCACATATAGCACCGTCGATAGCGCTTATAGCGCAAATAGCGCATATAGCACTCCCAAAAAGCGCTATAGCGCAAATAGCGCATATAGCACCTTCGATAGCGCATATAGCGCAAATAGCGCATATAGCACCATCAAAAGGCGCTATAGCGCAAATAGCGCATATAGCACCTTCGATAGCGCATATAGCGCAAATAGCGCATATAGCACCCCCAATAAGCGCTATAGCGCAAATAGCGCATATAGCACCTTCGATAGCGCATATAGCGCAAATAGCGCATATAGCACCCCCAAAAAGCGCTATAGCGCAAATAGCGCAAGCACCTTCGATAGCGCATATAGCGCAAATAGCGCATATAGCACTACCCAAAAAGCGCTATAGCGCAAATAGCGCATATAGCAAATTCCATAGCGCTTATAGCACATAAAAAAAGCGCTATAGCACAAAAAGTGCTATTTCGATTTCGCTTACACGCGTTCGTTACCGTTAAAATAATACTTGCTGTGGTCATGTGGAAAAATCTAGTCTTGTCAACAAAGGTGCTTGTTTTGTGTTGTATTACTGTTAACAAGTATCTGCGGTAGGTTTTTGTTAATATCAGCACTTTCAGACTCCATGCTGGCTACGTTTTCCAATAATTATTAGATAATTGTTTTGCCCTCAATTTATCACCTTACTCACGCTCCACCTACTCAGTTTTGATTGGCCTGTCAGTCAAACCGCAACAGCCAATCGTAATCATTGGGACAAATTAGAATTGGGACAAAGTAGAATAAACCATTAAAGTAGGCACAATGTGACTATATTTCTGGAAAGCTTATAATATACATCAATCATATTTTTTATTCAGTTCGAAGTGTGTAAGTAACGACTAGCTACTAGGGTTGTTTTGATCTGGAAACTGCATCAAATCAAAACTAGTTTCGATGCAGTTTTGATTTTTGATGCATCAAATCAAATCAATCGATTTTCAAAAGGTCCAAATCAAATCAAATCAATCTATTTTCAAAAGGTCCAAATCAGATCAAATCAAATCAATTGATTTTCAAGAAGCCCGCATCTAATTAAATCAAATCAATTGGTTTTTGAGACGGTCCACATCAAATCAAATCAAATCAATTGATTTTTGAGAACTCAACATCAAATCAAATAAAATCAAAACTGAAAAAAATTACTTGGGTTCTGATGCATTTTTGATGCAGTTTTGATGCAGTTTTGATGTAGTTTTGATGCAGCGTGAAAAATTTATTTCTAATTTGTAAAAATATAGTCTCAGCTTAAGGACGCGAGAATGCGTAATCATATAGGATACACTTACTATTATATAGTTTTATTATATAAACTGCAGTTATATTGTCGGCATGCGAATATTCACCTGTTTATTACGTGGCCCCTTCAATAGCGGCGTATATTATAGTAGATATATTTCGGTTGGCCTGTGGGTTATAGGTGTGGCCCTGCCCGCAAAATTTGCGAATAGATGCAAATAGATTACTATGCGTGGCTTATTCTGCGCACAGGACGCCCCCACGGCCCGGCCCGCCATTAGCACGTGGGCCGGTGGCGGGCTGTTCCTGTTATACGCGGGCCCGGTCCAAGATAAACGGCTAGGCCAAGACCAACGGGTCATACGTGTGGCGACCCGGGCCCGGCCCACAAAACTGTAGCTATTTAGTGCTGAAATTGGAAATTAAATATTATTTTGTCAATGAGTATGGAATATATATTGACACTCAGACCTCAGTTTATATCAACAGTTTCTGTCCTCAGCAGAAAGGCTTGTTTACATCCACGATGCCCCTTGACCTGTTCTACTTCTACGTTTTCAAATTGTGAAACCAATCAGAAAACAAAAAAATTTCACTTTCGATAGCATCCTGTTGACATTAGGCTACATAGTATCACAAAAAAATTTTCAACTGACAGTAGTTACATCAAAACCGCATCAAATCAAAAGTATTCGAACATCAAATCAAATCAAATCAATTGATTTTTGAGAAGCCCACATCAAATCAAATCAATTGATTTTTGAGAAGCCCACATCAAATCAAATCAAATCAATTGATTTTTGAGAAGCCCACATCAAATCAAATCAAATCAATGGATTTTTGAGAAGGCCACATCAAATCAAATAAAATCAATTGATTTTCGAGAAGTCCACATCAAATCAAATAAAATCAATTGATTTTTGAGAAGTCCACATCAAATCAAATAAAATCAATTGATTTTTGAGAAGGCCACATCAAATCAAATCAAATCAATTGATTTTTGAGAAGGCCACATCAAATCAAATCAAATCAATTGATTTTCGAGAAGTCCACATCAAATCAAATAAAATCAATTGATTTTTGAGAAGCCCACATCAAATCAAATCAAATCAATTGATTTTCGAGAAGCCCACATCAAATCAAATCAAATCAATTGAAAATGGGTCGCATCAAAACAACCCTACTAGCTACCACGTTGACTTATAGTTTCGTGAACGAACGTAGTAGCTAGCTAGTAACGAAGTTAAGAATGGAAAAAACATTACATTTTTAGTATATGTTAAGCAAAATACTGGAAGTTTATAAAGTGTTGCGAAAACGTGCTTCATGATAAAACATGATGCAACAAAACGAAAACATGATACTTGCATACTCTCTCTAAAATTCATACTCCTCCTTGTCCTTGTTCCTGTGCTTTTGTCCCTAAGCATATCAACAAAACTGTTGGGTCAAATGTGACTATTTTTTTGTCACTGCAGCTGATCAGAATTTGACCTTGTCCCTGTCTGTAGGTTTTTGACGACAAGTGAGGACCGTGTTTAAATTGCCGTGTATCTCTCTGCCTTAAGATATCATTCGCTCTGGTGGGTTCGCGCCCTTAAGATTTCGCCTAAAAATATTGGGGGCACCTCATCTAAAATAGGGGGCTCAAAATGGGGGGGCTCCAGCCAAAAATATGCCAGTAGTAATGTTGAGCATGGTATCTTTCTGTGGGTCCAGCTGTAATAACTTAGCATAATATTATTAGAATATGTGTAAATTTAAAATTTATATTTAGATGTAGATTGCTTTGTAGATATTTAAGAGATTATGACATTTCAAACGACAAACAAGTGAAAAATGAGTTGAACTTTTTTGTAGTGTATAGTGATAGATAATCTTATGCTTGATGCTAGGTGAAACTTTTTGTGTGTATTTCTATGTTATATCTCTGTGATTTTTTTAGCCTGTGCATTGAAACTTTGATCGGTGGTCATTCCGTGTTAATTTTTTCGCAATCAAAGGCCTCCTGTGAGAAACTGTCGCAATCTATTGCTGTCACTTTTTTAACCATTCTGAAAAATGAAGGTAAATAAGTTGTTTAAAGATGATACTTTTGATTTTAAAAACTCGCGAGCTTCATAGATTTTCTAATTCAGAAGTTGATATGAACTACGCCTGTGAGGGTTTGAAAAGTGTGGTAACAACAACAGTCAAATTTCAATGCTTGCGTTAAGTACGCATGACGATTTTTTGCAGGTGTTTTTTGCCACCCTGTTGTTTTCGATGCTAAATAGGGATGGGACCGAAAAAAATTTAACTGAATACCGGTAGCCATAGCTAAGGCCATGGCCTAAAGTTTTCCGGATTGGCCTAAATGTTTTCAGCGATTGAGGGCAGTTGTCCTATTTCAGCTACCGATGACTAAAAAATTCCCAATACGTCTCCAACTGACCAATTTCTGCCTAAAAATTACTATTTGTTTCTGGGGAGTTTCAGTTAAGTTCTTTAACGTGAAAAAGACAGCTATCAAATTCATTGAGTCAATCAAAAGTTATGGCACGTTACAAAAGCTGTCGAAAACGTGACTACCACCTTAAATGCCTCACAAAAAATGCTAATTAGAGGTTATTAGCTAAGATACAGTTTTCTTGTTTTTGTATATCTCAGTTCGAAGTGTAGTGCTAATTCAAGGATTGATAACATGAGTTCTAATTCTAAACATTCCTTGATTTGGAATTTCCTTGATATTCTAATTATTCGGTATTCGGCCGAAAATTGACTTTTCGGTACCGAATACCGTATACCCGTTTTTCGGCCGAAAACCGAATACCGAATACCGAATTTTCGGTACATCCCTAATGCTAAACCCTGTGTTAGTGGATTGCGGTCTAATTTTTTTGGATCTAACGTAAACTGTTTTTCCTGTTGTGCCACAGCACAACAGGTCTCTAATTTTGATTTCTGGCGGAATACACTGGGCTTGTAGAGCAATGTACGTCTGTGCGTTAGTTTGCTTTGCATATTAGAGCTACTGCGCGAGCGTCACATCATTGTCTAGTGCAAAAGTTACACTGTAAGCTGGAAAAATGTCAATGTGCGTTTGTTTAGTTCATGTGTGTCACATAGTGCGCGTGTGTCACATTGCTGATAGTACCAACATTTGACCAGATAATTTTGTTGGCAGCATCTTACATATGTTTCCTGCGAACTGTAGTCATTTTTGTGGTCATGAAAGAATGAATACACTTCTCACTCATCAAAACAACCCATTCCTACATAATTTGTTGTAAGATAATTAAAACTACTTCCAGTTTTTGCATAAACAACTTATTGTAAGATTGCATGAAAACGCATTGAACTTTTGCATACACATTTTACAATAAGATAATTATCTGCTGCACAACAGGTTTTAGCTGACCTGCTGGTCAGCTTACTTGAACATAATTCTTAATACTTACTGAAGGTTTTGCCGCAGGTTGGGCTTGTTGTGTATTCAAAATAGGTTGACGAGTTTGCTTATGGTCCATTTTTTCACAATCGTGAAACTTAATTGGGAACGTTTATGCGTAAAGCTGATGGCATATTTTTACCTAGTAGAAAATGGCGTGTCCAGTCCTTTTACCCGAAGCCCCAAATTCGGTGCACTTCCCTTTTCTCAATGCAGAGCCCATTTACACTTACTGAAATTTCAACGTAAAAAATGACACATTCGCATATTTCGTTGAAAAATAATGCTAATTTTTTGACCAGATCGGCATGTAAAGTAAAAATGCAGCTCAACACTACGAACCGCAAATTACGAAAAATTTTTTTAAGGTAAACCAGCTACACTACACACACACACTACATAGTGTATTAAGCAAATAATAGTTCCTAATCACCCACATACAAAGGCGCAGGTTTCCATGAAAGATGAAAGCACAGAACACAAACCTAGAATATCGCAGTGGTCTAGGGGTGACAGCTCCCATAAAAATTGAACAAAATTTTGGTCAATTGGTTGCGTATCGGAATTTTTTCTTTCACGTCAGCTCAAAAAGATTTGGTCACTTGGCCTCAATTGTGACAAAAATTAGGTCACTTGGCCTCCATCGCTGAAAAAAATTAGTCGAACGCGAAAAAATTTAGGCCATATTGATTGTGTGTGTTTTTATGTTGTCGACCACTCAAACAAAAACGGTAAATTTTTTTAAGTAAGATCCCCTTTTAAAATCATACTGATAAAAATCATTTTTTAAACCGGTGCTCCGCCCCCCATTCTGGGGTGTCAAAATGCCAGGGCCTCAAAGTTCACAAAACTGCTTCTCTAACTTTATATATGTTCTCAGGTTTACTAAGCCGGTTTTCTTTTGCATCTGTCTTTAAAACTTTAGCTGGTTTCTCAATTTCAAGCTAATTTTAGGTCCACTTGCGAGTGAGTTGGCGTCAACTTTGGACAAAAACATGCTGGCCAATTTTGTGAAATCCTACGGACAAACTTTGAAACACGTTGATCACGTCTTGGACAAAACAATGCTGCTTGGTGTGGCTTTTCATCATGCTGGTGAGACACTATGTTAAGCTGAATGTAGATTTTTTTAGGCGTATCTAAATTTTTTACTGCTTCTAAACGTATTTTCTTGCATAGGCCTCTAGTCAAATCCAGGATATTATGTGTTATTCAAGTCAATTCCTTGTTCGATCACCACATCAACATGGTTTGTGCAACAAAAAGTGCTAATTGGCGCACTTTTTTTTCCAAATGGTGCAAGTCATGTGCAGACGGGTCGTTAAAAAGCATATACACACAGGGACAGGACACATACATTTCGGTTCGCTGATATAAAAAAATTGTGGTCGGAGAATAAGTTTTGGCACACCAACTATACGTGACCAAGATTTATTTTGACTGGCTGCGTTAAAATAGGTGGTTGTCATGAATTTGCTGAGGTACAAAGCGAGAGATACAAGGATAAAGATGAGCACTAACTAAGGTTCATTTAAAGAATTGCAGACAGCTGAACTGTGCAGAAAATTTCGAGACATTCTCCAAATACTGGACTAAGCAGTATCAAACGATTTACATAATTACATTGTAATAAACGCGCCAACGAAAATTGTAAGGCGACAGACATAAATTTTGCGAAAGTGATAAAAGAGCCGAAAATTTTGTATAACATTGCTGCTTGTCTGCAGTGTGTTTATTGTGACTATACATACATGTATGAGGGGGGGAATGGGGGCCCCCCCCAAATCGATGACCCGGGGGGGAGGGTCCCCAAAATTTGGGCAAAATTTTGAAAAAATGGCACTTTTTGGCGAAATTTTTAGAAAATTTTGCAAAATTTAGGGTATTTTTGGTCGATCTGGGGGGGGGAGGGTCCCCAAAATTTGGCCGGAGAGGCCCCCCCAAAATTTTGACCTTCAGGATGTCCGCAAGAGCCGCCCTACCCAACAGGGGTGAGCAAAGGCAGACATTACTAGAACAAGTAGCACTAGGTGTCCTCGTATTTACTACTATTTTGACCGCAGCAGCAGAAAGGGCGGAACACATGTGCACACAATGGGCGGACACCGACAATATGTAGCTACGACCATATCACTCCACAATGCTGACTCATAGGGGGTATCTGAACAATGCTTATGACTATGTAGAGCAATATGTAATCATACCAGTGCACAGCACAATGTTACTCAGGTGCACATGCCGCCATGCCCAAACTTCACCGTTGTCGATAAAGTGTTTCCATGGTTAAAAACCTGGTGCAAGACCTATGCAGTGTCGCCTATGGTCTCAACAAAAGTATAGGACTAGCGCATTGACGAGTCTTGGGAGAATTACACAGCATTACTACGCACCTACAACACCTAACGCAACACAAAGCACATCGAGTGAAAGGGAAGCGTGGGCTGCGAAAAAGGTATAGAGTCTATATTCGGCGGATGCTCAAGGTGGTGGTGCTGACGGCGCTGCCGTACGTGCCGCCCTGAAATCAGTAGAAAATCGGGAAGATCATATTCTAGCAATATCAGTTCATCATAACAGCGACCAAATCTTAACAGTGTCTCGTCTTGCTATGCAAGGTTTCAAAAAGGTTGACAGTAAGGTGGCCCTACTAGCAGATGCGGTTCAAGGCATGCAGCGCGCACAACAGTTACTCGCCACCACACATGGGCGTGGGGGGATTGGGGGGGGGGGGGGGGGGGGCCCCCCCCCACACCCCCCCCCCCCCCCCCCCCCCCCCCCCCCCCCCCCCCCCCCACCCCCCCCCCCCCCCCCCCCCGGAGTCCGTAAAAATATGCCCCTTTTTTATCCATAACTTTGCCAATGAAAGGGCATTAAATTGACCGATTGGGGGCCCGTTTATCCGCATTCGCATGAGGGCGTTTAGCATAGTCGTACCGAGCCGCGAGCGTCTGTCATACTTTATGTGTTTTAAAATAGAGAAACCTCGTTCAGCGTCAGCTGAACCAATTGGCAAAACCAAAATTGTGCGGATCAGTTCTTTAATGTTCATTTGCCAAGAAACGCCGAGTAAAATTCTACCGGTGAAGTCGTAGACGTTCAAATGCTGCAGTTTTAATAATAGTGGCCAAAACTGTCTGCCACTCGTCAACTGTACTTGTGGGCAAGTTGAATTTATCACACATCCGTAGCACTGATCCAATTGTGCTGCTTGTAGGGATTTCTTGTTCATCCGATGGAAGTTTTGAAGGATGCAGTGAGTCAAAATCCTCAAAACTTTGTTCGGGAAAATATTTGTCGAATTCCTGGATTAGTTGTAATATGAATGACTGTCGAACCTCGGATAATTTTTTAAATCTGTCACGAGTGGGTTGTTTTAGCGTCACATCCTTGTAACTTACAAATTCACTCGTTTCGTACGTGTCGGCATTGTGGCACGGTGACCAGTCATCCTGTTCCTGAAGTTTACACTTTGCTTCAGCGTAAAGTTTTTGCTCTTCAACCGAACAGCCACCCGCATTCTGTCGTTTCAACATATTTTCTCTAAACGTTCTGAAAAGTTTGCTTTTTCCGATTAATACACCTTCTGTGGCCTGCAATTTTCTTGATAACAACTGTATGGCATTGAGAACATCAGCTGTAAATGCCATAAATTGTACAAAGCTACGATCTTCTAAATGATGCATTACACCTTTGGCCGATTGGACTGTTGTTGTCTTGAAAAATCCCCCTGCATTTATAATAACGTCTTGCAAGTCTTTCGTAAGCAAGGAGTACGATTTGAGAACGCGAAGAACAGCTGCGTACTCTGAAGCTGTCCATCGGACATGAAAAATTTGCGAGTATTCATAGTATACTTCATTTAATGCCTCTGCAGTTTCTGCCAAGTGAGCCTTTCGCAAATGACCCCTGTTATTGTAGAAAAGGTACACAGAGTTAATAACATGTTCAAACTGCTGGAATTGTTGAAAACTTTTCCAGGCACGACCGCAAGCGAGCTGCAATTTGTACGCCAAACTGTGGACACCGTAAATATTTTTTGCAGAATATGACCGAAGTTTAACTACGAGCCCCCTTTTCCCAAAAAAAAACCCCCTCGACCTACCATAACACTGGCGCCGTCTGATCCAAATCCAACCAGTTTATTTTTCAAATATGTTTCAAATTTATATTCTTTTTCAATATCTTCGTTAAAAGATTCCATCAATTTGTCATAATATGCCTGCGCATCTTCTGCGACTGTTAGTTCTATAAGTTTATAAAAGTACATCACAGGACGTTCCTGTGTAATGCGACCGTCAACGGATTTATCTTCTTCCATGCTGCGAAAATATACGATCACGTAATGCTTGCCTTTCATATCAGTAGTAGCGTCAAGAATAATAGATAGTGGCTTATTGCTGCTGACTAAATATTGAATTAAACGCCGATGAAACGTTTCACTCATTAATGATAACATTCTTTGCGCACTTGTGCGTTCGTAGTGATGAGTTCCCATACTGACACCATTAGCCTTCAAAAGCTCCACAATGCTTCTGTGTTGCATGAGTGGGATGTTCAGTTTAGCCTCTGCGTAAACAGTTCTAAACATTTTACAAGTTACTTCGAATCGGCCTTCATCTATCTGTGTTTCTTCTATTTCAATTATTTGCTCAGCTGCTGTTTTCATGCGAGATTTTGACGCCTCTATCATAGCTGTAATTACTTGCTGATGTTTACTGCTTCTTTCAGTGTTGTCCGTCTTCTTGCCCTTTGACTTGCGTCCTAGCACATGCTCCGTAAAAATTTCCCTGTTCTTATGCTTTTTTGATGGATCTGGAATTAACTTAGTTCCTTTTGCCAATTTTGGCTTTTCCTGTGGCTTGAATGCGAATTTATCGTAATTGTTTTTACAAATTCTACAGTAAAAAATAGTATTTAAAGGATTTTCAGTATCAGGCTCAACTAAAATCCACTTCTTCAGATCAGGAATGTTTGTGAACCACGATTGCTCAAAATAAGCGCTTAAATGGCGTCGTATGAATATTGCCCAATCTGGCTGGAAATATTTATCCGTATTCCATTCGTCGTCTGCCTTTATAGCTGCAGCTTTTACTTTTTTTGCAACTGGTTCATCAGCAACCGCAGACAAAATTTGTGACTCTGCAGCTTCTTCAGCTCTCACCGTGTGAATTGTTTGAGAGGCTGTGGAAGGCTCACTCCAATGTTCTCCTTCTGTTGATTCTTCCATCATTTCGACCCAATCCTCCGTGTGCGTGTGGTAAATTTCTGTTCGGGCGAATCCAGAAGTCGTGCAGTAATGCTCAGAGTCTGAATCAAAAAGTGTATCTTCTTCTGTCTGACATGTTGATTCAATAGGGGGGCAGACGTCAGCTGTTGAGCTAGGTTCAAAAGGAAAACGCACGTTGATACTTTTTTTCAAGATAAACTCGCTACCGGAACAATCGTTAACTTCTGCAGGCGTAGGTTTGCCAATTTTAAAAAATTGTGGTTGCATAGGGGTGCTAGAGTCAGAGCATCTGTTTAAACTATGGTCTTGAAGAACACGAGCTGCCTCAAAATCGCGTAAAATGTAATCTGTTCCTGATAGATTTGGAATCAGAGCTTCGAAAATGCTGCATCGGTCCATAGCTAGTTCAGAGGAGGAGAGGTGATAAAGTCCACATTCTGGTCCAAAGATTTGAAAATCTGGGGAAATTTTGTTGAATGCTTTGATTTGGTCCTTTGGGCTGTCGGCCCGAATCAGATCCTTCAAAAAGTTTTCGGTTACCCAAAGGGGTTTTCCTAACAGGGTGACGGGGTGGCAATCGTCTAGGTGGTGAGGGCAGTGGGCATACACTGCATCACCACTCTCATTGAGCTCCAACTCGTCCGCTAGGCTAATGAAGGCGTGCAAGGTATCGTTTACAGTTCCACCCTGCTTTATCGCGAGCATGGTGTGCAGGGGGGCTACAGGGGAATATCGTTTATTTCATAGAAAATTTTGGGCTGGGAGGCTGAGCAGTGTCTACCTAAAAATAAAGACACATTAGTACATACGAAGTTAAGGCTTTATCAATGATCCAAACAGTGATTAAAAAACGATCCAAACAGTGATTAAAAACAGTCTCTGACTAAATACTGTTCAGTCCACTTCGTTAAGTCCACTTAATTAAGGAAAAAGGTAAATTAATAGTCCATTAGAGTCCATCTAAGTTTATAATGTCCATAATTTAAGAGCCAAGAATTAAGATTTCCTGGTTAGTAATGGCTAGGTCCAGGCAGCATCCACGGGGGGGGATTACACCCTGTAGGCGGTGTACGTCTCGATGAATTTTCAGAGTACCCTTTTTCAGATAGTCGCGCATGGCCATGGCCTCTGAGTGGCCCAAGTCTTCACAAAGGCCTAAGTAACGAACGCCGCGTTTGCCAACAAAATCGTAAGCCCATTGATAAACGGGGGTTACACCACCCTGAATTCGAGTCTCGGCTAGCTCTCGGTAGTCATTCATGTCCCGTTTTACAATGAGTTGCAGTTCCTTTGGTAGCTTCGGGGGGTCCTTCAGAAAAGTTTTTTCCGATTGGGGTCTCGATTCGCTCGAATTCTGGTTACAGTTGTACAGTTCTTTGTACTAGCTGTGCGCTTGCTGGCGTCGTTTCCTGGAGTAGTGGTACTGGTTTGGGTGATAAAATGGCTGGGGTGGGTGGTGGTTGAATGAAGGGTGTGGGTGGCGGTGGGGGTCGTTCTAGGATTAGTCTGTGGCCAGTGAGCGTCATGCTGTCGTCTTGGTCTGTAGCCTCGTCCTCCGAGCTAGTATCTTCCTGCTCTTGGTCTTCAGTATAGTGGTTGACGTCTAACTCTTGTCTCGGTGGCGTCGGCGGCTGAGCAGGCTGTTCAGTGCTCGCACGCCTAGGATTGTTTTATGTTTCTGGTAATCCGTTGAATTTTCTTCGTTTTGGGACCAATAGTTCTGTCGCCCCGTAGCCGCCAAGTTTCCGTAGAGTATTAGCTCGTCTCAACCGCAATTGACGCGATTTTTCTTTCATGATTTTCCATTCTCTTGTCGTCTGGAAGTAGTCATCCTAGTCAGCGTCACAGCTCTGGATGGTTGCTTCGGCCATTACCTAAAATGGAAAGGTCCATGCCCAATGTCCAATCTTTATAATTTTAGCCTTTATAAATTTATATCCTTTATAGTTTAGACAAATCCGTTCTCATTTTTGACAAAAATTCACTTGTTAAATTTTGTTCTTAAATCGAAACTAAATTAGAAGTTTTAATTCATATTTTGAAACCAGATACCGTATCTGTCCGAAAAGAATATCTGTCTAGTCACTAAAGAAAAGAATGTCTGTGTCCGGATATTTTTAAATTTCTTTGTCCAAATCTAACAAATGTAATATTAGAAAAACTTCCACAGTATTTGCATTCAAAGAGTAGGGTGACCTGTCAGGGATGTGACTGGTGAGCATTCTCTGCGTAGCTGCTCATCATCTAAGATTATCTAAGGCGTCATAGTTATTGAGTGATGTTGAATGTTTCAGCTGTAGTAATTAATTTAGGTACGTTTTGTCCTTTATTCTAGCTTTAATTTTTCAGATTTATTGTTTTTTCATTCTTTTGGTTGCCTGTTCACTGTCCGGCTCAGCATGTCCTAGCTGTGGGTCATTTGTCAAGGGTCATCTCAGGTAGTGGGAAACTAGGTATGTGACGCAGTGAAACGGCATTGAATGTGTACAGTTACAGTGCATGAGTACTAACTAAGTAGTTAACAGTAAGAGAGTACCGAGTAGTAGTAGTGTGAATCAAAAATTCAAGATTTAGATGACGTTGATGTTCTTACTTATGAAGGAAATAAAAATTACACACAGCCTTAATATGAATTTTGGGTTACTCGATGGAGTAGTTACCAATGCCATATGTAGTTCGGTCTTAGCTGTAGACCTGCAGACCTGTTGAATGTAAGAACTTCATCGTTTACGGTATCTCCTTGTTAATATATCAGTTTTTCTAGTCAGTCGACGGATGGTCTGTTTTGAGTGAATGTGCATGTACCACGCATCGTATGAATTTGATTAACCCTGTGACGGTGGTGAATGCCAATTGACTGTCTGCGTTTTGGTTGAGGAGGCGTCCTGCTCTGGGTGCGACCTGATAAGGTGTCCCTTGTATACCCTCCAACGTGGGGCGCTTGGTTAGGCTGTTTTATACCGATCCTTACCAAACTGCAACTGCGTTATTAGCTCATACGCCGTCACTAGGTTAATTTGCATGAGTGTGCTAGGTATGTGGTGTGCAACTGTGTCTTTAAGCACTTGTCTTACGTAAAATACGTACCATTAGGCAATGTATCTGTTAGTAATAAGTTAGTTAGAAATAAATTGCATTAAAGAGATTTAATAAACACATATTTTATTACATAAGTGTATAGTAAAAAAATATAGATTTATATACGTAGCGAAGCGTAACTGTACACATTAATAGGTATATAGACAAACTATACAAGATCTTGATGTTAAAGAATGGCTGGATAGTAATATCACTTGTGACTGCTCGAATTCCACTTATGTTGACAATCGTCACGGACATTTCATTACCGGGTACGCTAGTGTCACCGGAGATCCAGAAATTTAAAAGCTAATGGAAAAAGGCACCAAATATCGGATACCACCAAAATTTGACCTGGAAACGGCAAAATCTTCTTTTTACAAGGGTATTAACGACTACTGTGAAAAAGTCAGCAATCAATACAAAATTCCTATTTTTGATCTAAACGAGTGGAAAACTGAAAATTTGCGAAAATTATTTTGATCTCTTTCAATATCTCGGCTAATCAACCGAGCATGTTTAAGGTGAAACGTATCAAAGAAAAAATCAACACTTTGCAAGAAAAATTTGTCTTCACAGTAGCAGATAAGGCTGCACAAAATTTCGCTATAATGTGCAAAAAATTCAAAAATCTTGCAAGAAGTCCGAATTACGGAGAACAACAATACTCATGTATCTATCGATACGGTGAGTATTGATTAAATAATCAACAAATTAACGTTGGAATCAGCCGAAATTGGATTTCCAGTGGATACGAACAATAAAAATTTACCGTTTATACAAATGATTCCAAAATTTCACAAGAATCCAATAGGATTCAGAACCATAATTTCAAGTACAAAATCGTGTACTAAGCCTATGTCTATCACTATCTCGCATGGATATAAACTTATCCAAAATCGAATTGAAAACTACAGCAGATTTTGTCTGAAAAACTATTGGAATACTAACCCTTTTTGGATCATTAGCAATAACCAAAATCTATTAAAGGACATCAATACTATCAATCAGCTACATTCGGCATCTAGCGTTAACACCTTCGATTTTGGTAAATTATACACCAACCTTGTGCACGCTGAAATTGTAGACAACTTGCAATATATTCTACCTATTATTATCTACTTCTGACTTATCGCTAAAACGTACTGTCCTTACTGCATGACTACTCTCGCTTTCAATTTCCTCAAATCCTTCTTGCTCTTTAGCCCTAACAACAGCTTCCTCAAAACTGCAGGGTCTCGCGGACAGCACAAAACGCCTAATGTTTCTGTTCAAATCATTCACAAAAATACCTTTCATCACTCGCCCTTAATATCTTTGCCATAGGCTTTCTTGGCTAATTTCTGTATCGCTCTCGCATATTGTTCTACAGGTTCACCTGGTTTTGTGTACGTCTATGCAGCTTGGAACTGAGTAGACTAACAGTTCGTTCCGCTAAGACTTCGCTCATAGCTAAGCTGACGTGGTCCCAACTAGACTGAACCCCTGCTGGAAGAGATTCCCAAATTTCGGCCGCATGCCCTTGCAAGAAGGCGGGGAGCATGTGTTCTCTTTCGGCTGGCGTCCACCCATTAACCGAGCTGACGCGATTGAAAATTCCGAGGAACTCATCAAAATCGTCAGTAGAGTAGGGTCACCTTTGAAAATACGGATGTGGTGTGAGTTGATCACCCACTTACGATTTCCAACGTTGGGATAGCAGAGGATCTGGACTCATTAGGGTTTGGGTTCGGGTTTGCCATTGTTAGTCGCTTAGGGTTGGGTTGCCTTAGGTAGCTGGGTCGCCTAGGTTTTAATGAAATAGTATTCCCCTTGGGGTTCGCTGAAAGAACTACTTAAGTCTAGGTAAGGGGACTCGACTGACCCTTCCGGGCTCGAGGTAGACGTCTTGACAATTGACGTTAAAGAACTATTTAAGTCTAGGTAAGGGGACTCGACTGACCCTTCCGGGCTCGAGGTAGACGTCTTGACTATTGACGTTAACTTTCTTACGGCACAATTAACAACTCAGATTAAACGCGACAAAAATGTACTACGTACTCTCCGACTCAACTTCAAACTGCAACATGAACATACTTATCTAGCGTTGTGTCAAACTTAAAATTATCCTGGTCACGGCACCAGTTGTAACCGGGCTTGAAGCTAGGGTACTCTAAGTTCGTCTAGTGGTGCCTCTAGCCCGATTACAGGAGTAGCGTCACTCGGAGTAGTCCACTTCTTCTACTATGAACTAACATATCTAAGCTAGAATAGTAACGCAAACAACTTTCTGAAATGATGAGGTTTTATTGGAATAATTGCACGAGATATACGGCACAAAATAGGGCATAAGCAATCTAGTGGTCACACCAACTGGCACACAGAGAATAGGCCACAAAATATAAAAATATTAAAATCGTTATAACTTGCCTCAACGTCGGCGTAGAAACATGAAATTGACGGCATTATACTCAGAATTTTAAGCTTTTTAAAATGACACCTTACTTGACGATGACCGACGTAACGTCCAATCAGCACGGACTATCACTATCATCCCCGGGGACCCCCCAAAATTCACGGACTTTCGCTCTTTGCGCAAAACGGCCAGTCATGATCTTTTGCATGTGAGGTGGTACAGTAGTGGAATAGAAACTAACATGGGCTTTTTTTGGATTTCGGCCTATAAGCCCCAGGGCATGCCCATAGCCCCCGCCACGTGTATTACGGGGGTAGGTTCGCTACGGGCAGTGGAGCTATCATGGTTATAGCTGGAGGTCTATCCTTTTGTATACGAATATAAACCCATATGCTGTGCATTCACTGGTATTGCCACTTTCTTGCTCAGATGTTGAATAGTCCCCTAGACGGTACCCCCCCGGTTGGCTGTGTCATGTATGCGCGTACGTAACTTCACAGTAGAATTATTAGGTTTGCTGTTTGTTTTTCATGATAGTTCAAGTTTTTTCGTGTAATATGGATTGTGAACTTGCGAACATATCATATTAATACCCATTGCCCCACAGATTGCCCCCCAGGGTGTTCCCAAAGGGGACTCGGGACCCTTTTGCACTTTTGGGGTAAAAATTTTTTTCCGATTTTATTGTCAAAAATTTGTTTCTAGGGGTAGTTTGGTGTCCTTAACACGAATCTGGGATTTATTTTTGCCTATACCCACTCTGGACACCCATGGCACCCAGGGTGACACCTAGGGGGTCAAAATGGGTCAATTTTTTTGAATTTGAAATTTTGATGTCCATTGTGATGTCCACACGGGAATCCAAGGGGTCAAATTTTACATAGGTATATATACATGTATATTGTGTATACATGTATATACGTATGTACACTTACGTACATACTACATTGGTCCGCTTCAGGCAGTGAAGCCGTCATAGCTATATGTAGTGATAGGTATGCTGTGCTTCGTTTCCACTACAGCGGAAAAAGAGAGTGGACTAGTAAGGGAAAATGCCTTGTCGGGCGGCTCCTTGGGTAGAATAGGTTATATATTATATTATATAGCCTATTTATTAACCCACCCGGACAAGAGTTTACTGGTGCCCATCTTTCCGCGTAGGGAAACAAAGCACAAGCATCTATCACTACATATGCACTAGGCTCACGCCGAACAAACAAGAGAGATACAAAGACAACGATAACATAGAACACAATAACAGAAATCCAGAAGAACACCCCAAACCAGGACAACAAGGACACAAAACCAAAAAAAAAACCCAAACCCCAGCCGAGAGAGGCAGAGGGGGTAAAATTGAATCTGCAGATTGGTGTTCACAAACTACCTAGAAACAAAATTTTAAACAATAGAGAAAAGTTACCCAAAATGCAAAAGATTCAAGAGTGCTTGGGGAACACCTGGGGTATCTCAGCAAATAAATTATTTAAATTGTATAAGATATGTTCGCAAGTTCACAACTATACAGCCAAAAATAGCCAAACTATCATGAAAAACAGACACAGATATAGAGCACGTTACGCATAGAGACACAGCCAAACAAGAGCATTGGGGACCTCTTCAACATCTAACAAAATCACAACCAGTGAATGCACACTATATTTTTAGTATGTTGGTATATTTTTCGTATCAAAATATATTTTTGTAACCATGATATATTTTCATTCACCAAAATTCTACAGTAACATCCACAGTAAGTGACCATACCTAGACTAATGTTAACCAAAATCCAAAAACCCCGTGTAATTTATTTATTCACTATATTTACCCACCTAGCATCAAAATATTTTACTCTTTTTTTTTTTTTCTGCCAAAATTCACCTATCATGCTAATGCTAATGTTCTGCCAGTATAGTAGATAAGTGTAATTTACTCAAAATATTTTCTAATGTTACCCAATATTTATAATGTACACCAAAACTGAGGCAACTAACAATTTAATATTTTATACTTTGTGGCTTCCCACTATATTTTAGTATAACCACTATATATTTTGTACACTATATTTATATTTTATTTCCCAAAATTCTAATGTTCTGCCAAAATTCTGCCAAATTTACTCTCTAATTTCCCAATATATTTTAGGTTCATAAGTAAAGTGCAAACTATATTTTTACTCTGTAATGGGCTAGAGGCACCACTAGACAAACTTAGGGAGTACCCTAGCTTCAACCCAGTTACCAACTGGTAGGTAACAAGATAATTTTAAGTTTAACACAAAATTACTAGATAATATGTTCATGTTAGTTTAAAAGTTGAGTCAGAAAAGTACATCATTACATTTTTGTCACATTTAGTACTGAGTTGTTAATTGTGCATAAGAAAGTTAACATCCCAATAGTCAAGAATTTCTCCTCAAGCCGGAAGGTCAGGTAGAGTCCCTTTACTGGGTTCAATGGTTCTTTAACATTAAATTGTAGAGACATTTAGCCCCGGAAGGCTCAGTCAAGTCCCTACCCTAGGACTTAAGCCAGTTTCTTCAGCGAACCCCAAGGGAATACTATTTCGACCCAGCTACCTAAGGCAACCCAAACCTAAGCAACTAGCAATGGCAAATGAACAATGAGTCCAAATTGTTCTGCTTATTCCCAACATTGAAATCATTAAGTGGGTGATCAACTCACACCACATCCGTATTTTCAAAGGCCATGACCCTACTCTTTACTGGGCAACTAAATATTCCTCAGAATTTTCATCATCCAGGCTGCAGTTAACATCATCTGGACCTAAGCAAAAGAGAACACATGCTCCCCGCCTTCTTTGCAAGGGCATGCACAAAATTTGGATTTACTCCAGCAAGGGTTCACTGTAGTGCAACCACATCACTTAGCTATGTAGCAAAGTCTTAGCAGAACAAAATATTTCGTACTACTGGTCCAAGCTGGTGAAGCAAAACCAGTGAACCTGTCAAACTTTATCAAAACAATACAGAAATTAGCCAAGAAGCCAAATAGCAAAGGTATTAAGACAAGTGATGAAAGGTATTTTGAATAATTTAGACAGAAAACATTGACCTAATATACCTAAAACTACACTTAGAAGTGTATTTACACTAAACAAAGTTAGAAAATTGAAAGCCAAAATATTTACAAATTCCAAAATTCATAATAATACAGTAGAATAAGTAAGTATATTTTTTGGGTACACAGTATAATGTAACAACCAAATAGAATAATTTAACACAGACTTAGCTGATATAATGTACTTAATAAACTAACTATGCTAATGATAAAAAGGTATAACCCAATAGTTTTTCAGACAAAATCTGCTGTAGTTAGAATAATTTATATCCATCAAGATAGTGGATCAACGTAGGCTTAGGCTAGCGATTATACTTAAAAATTTATACGGTTCTGAATCCTATTGGGATTCTTGTGAAATTTTGGAATTATAAACGGTAATTTCTATTGTTTCGCTATCACTGGAAATCCAATTTCGGCTAGTTCAACGTTAATTTGTTGATTTGTTAATCAAATCTCACCGTATTCCGATAGATATGCATGAGATATTGTTGTTCTCCGTAATTAGGAAACTTTCTTGCAAGATTTTTGAATTTTTTGCACATTATAGTGTAAGTCGGCTTCATATACTACTGTGATAAAAACAATTTTTCTTGCAAAGTGTTGATTTTTTCTTTGATACATTTTCACCTTAAACATGCTCGGTTGAATTGAAAAATCAAAAACATTTCTCAGTTTCCACTCGTTTGATCAAAAATAGGAATTTTGTGCCATTGTAGTTTTTTTCACAGTAGTCGTTAATACCCTTGTAAAAAGGAAATTTTGCCGTTTCAGGCCATCGATTTTGGCAAATCGTGCCTAATTGCCTCCATTCCAGTTTCGAATGCTTTCCCGCCATAACAGTTTCACAGTACGGTAATGAAATGTCCCGTAACAAACTGCAAAGCATAAGGGAAAATTCGAGCAGTCACAAGATGATATTACTATCCACATTTCTACTTTGTATAGTTTGTCTATATACCTATTAATGTGTACAGTTACGCTTCGCTACGTATCTAAATATATATTTTTCCTACCTACCGTAAAGCCCCATATGTTTAAATCTCTTTAATGCAATTTATTTATTTAACTAACTTATTTACTAACAGATACGGTGCCTAATGGTACATTTTTTACGTAAGACAAGTGCTTAAAGACAGTTATACCTAGGCACCGCTCATGCAATTAACCTAGTGACGGCGTATGAGCTAATAACGCAGAGCGTTTGGTAGGAGTCAATTATAAAACAGCCTAACCAAGGTGGAAAGTATACCAGAGGGACACCTCCTGGGTCGCCAACCCAGAGGCAGAGCGCCTCCTCAAAACGCAGACAGTCGCATTCACCACCTGGCCACAGGGTTAATCAAATTCATACAATGCATGGTACATGCATTCACTGGCG
>JASANF010015049.1:0-45438 GCA_030248245.1 Trissonchulus sp. WLG1_4
TGTGCTGTACGTAGTGAATCTGCTCACGTGCATCGTTGTTATAGCTGCGTGGACTCATGTTGTTATTATGTGGTGCATACTGTGTATTATCATTGAATCGTTGTTGTGTGTTGTTGTTGGGTGAGTAGCTGCGGTAGTTTCGAGCATAATTTCCATAGCGGTTGTCATTGTTTCTCCATCTACCTAGTCTACTCATATTGGCAGGTGGTTGGCGTCGGCTATCGAAGAAGGAGGTGCGGTTCATTCCTTGCCGTGGGCTGCGGCACTCACGGGTAAGGTGGCCACGTCTATTGCAATTATTGCACCGTGGAATTTCACGTTCTTGATAACCAAAACCGCGTCTACCAAAGTATGCCCCTGAACGAGCCGGAGAGTAGCTCCGTTGTCTCTCGTTGCTAAAGTGCTCCCCACCTCGCACTTGCCGTTCATTTGTGTTATTTCGAATTTCCAATTTCAAATCTTGAATAGCTTGCAATAATTTTGATTCAACACTAGGCTCGTTTTGCTGCCTTGGTGTGAAAGCTGTTCGAGAAATTGGGGGACGTGTCTGTCGATTGAATTGTGCTGGTGTGTGCTCGGGTCTGCCTCTTTGACCATTCTGGTCTGTGCTCACTGATTGGACCCATGCAGGGGACGAACAACCTATCGGGAAGAGTAGATCAAGAAGGTTCACGACCTTGGTCAAGGGAGGCGAGCCTTCGCAATATATAGGCGCAAGTACCTTTTGTACTTCTGGGATCACACCACTGAAAATTTGTTGCGCTACATTTGCGTCTCGCTCGTCTCCGTCAACCCAGATCTCTTGTGCCAATGTTTGGAGCTCCCTCAGGTAGTCCCGTACGGGCTCACCTGCCCGCTGCCGTCGGTCCATGAACTGACGGTGATAGTCATTTTTGGTCATTTTTCGGGCCCCGAAAACTGGTGTCAAATGTTCAACCAATGCACGGAAATTTTGATTAATCCCCTGGGGCAATTTCGAGGCATAGAGACTAACTCGGCCTCCCAATTTGAAACACAAAATTCTGCCCCAATGTTCCTCTGGGACCATAGCCATTTGCAGTCGCATGGTAAGGCTTTGAAGCCATTCTTGCAGGGTCAATTTCGTGACGTCATGATCAAAAACAGGCAAGTCTGCAACGAATTTTAGCATCCCCTGTAATTTCTGGGGGTCATAGGCTGGGGGTTGGGGTTGTTGTGTCCCCACTGGGTTCCCACCAAAGTTGCTCGGGTTTATATACCCCGGCATCGGACCAAAATTCGTGATTTTTGATGTTGAAAAGCACTGGTTTTGTTCTCCGTGTAGCCCCGTATTATTCCCCGAATGGAAGGTGTTTTGCGCAATTTGCGGACCCTGCTCCCTTCCCAAATTTGTGGGTGTAGACGCGTATTGTGTGCGTACTGTAGGGAGTTGTGACATTCGTGTTTGGTTCTGTGTTGTAGAGTTCCACTGAAGCTGGGGCTCAGGCTGAATGACATGTGCTTGCTGTTGAAACCCTGTATTGCATACTGTTTCCACCTGATCGACTGCAAAAATCGGCTGAGTGTATGTGTGTGTAGTGTTTGTGCGTGTGTAGAGGAACATTGGTTCAGTTGGTAGCTCAGATGATTCACTCAATAATTTAGGTGGGCAAAAATTTGGGTATTTGGGCGTAATAGCCGGAAAATTAGGGAATTTTGGCGTAGTCGCTGGCATAGAGAGCTGTTGGCCATCGTGCGAGGTGGTTTGCACTGGGAGGTTTGATGCACCGAGCTGCAAGTTCGGTGTACTAATTCCGTTCTCGAACCCCATTGTCGTTACTACTATTTGTTGGCCATCAGCCAACACATGTGTTGAGCCCTGTGTGTGTTGCGTGTAACTCTGAACTTGCGCTGTTGCGTCTGTTGCGAACTGTAGGTTCGGCTGGTGTGGCCCTTGTAGGTGTGCAGCAGCTCCTTGGACAGCAGCAGACTCCAATTGCTGCGCGAGGTTGGCGGCTTGTTTGGCCGCTCGCTTCAGCTCCATCTTGCGCTTTTGCTCGCGCGTCAATCTGCTGTGGTGTTCCTCATCAGAGGAGTTGTCTGCAAAAGTTACATGGCCGGCGCAAGCGCCCCGGCCTGTTATGTCCCTACCTACTGCGGCACCTACACTCGTGCCTTCAGTGCCCTCAGGCACGTTCAGAGTCACTTGGCCAATGGCCGACTGTTCGGGGTGGGGTGGGTCGACTCGGTAGGTCGACAAATCTAAATCCGTATTTTCTGGGTCAGGTCGAACTGGTGTGCGCGGGATTCGTGCACCGCCTGAAGTATTCATTGTGTTCAGAAAGATTCAAAAATTTGTAATGTATATAATGAAATGCTCAAAATGGCAAATTTTCAGCTCCAATCTTTTCACCGGTCACAGGGTCAAAATTCGAATTTTGCTTCGAATCAAAATAAATTCCGTAAATTTATTATCTTAGCTTGCAGTTGAAACCGTTTTCAGAAACTGGTCAGAAAAATTTTAACCGAAATCGCGATTTTAAGGTATACTGCAAAAATGCCGAAAATTAGTCCAAATTTGTCGAAAAATGCAAAATTTTTACCAAAAGCGTGAAAGTTTTGGTCGGATAAAAATTTTCCAAGTTCGGGGTGACACTGATGACTTATTTTCACCTTGACCCGGTGAAAATTTTGTAGCTGGCAAAATTCGACTCTCAACCCCTTTGATTTCAAAGTTTCAGACTCAGACGTCAAGGCTACAAGGGGCAACAAAAATATTAAAAATAACAAAAATTTTGCAAGTCGATATCGAAACTAAAAATAATACCTCAGACGTTGCACGCTGCAACGTTTTCAATTGTGTGGCGGTGTGGAGGCTTGGCTGGTGGGTCCGGTCATTGTCGGTGGTTACGTGGAGGTTGGTGACTGGAGACCGTTATCCTTGGCGTACCGGTTTCCAAGAGTTTCTGCAAAATATAATCTAAAACAAAGCTAAAAATATACACAGTAGAATTATAATTGAGTAATTTCACAAAATCTGAATACTAGATTAAAATCAATGTTCAAAATCAATAGTCAATTTCACTATATGGCCGCAAATATTAGGTATATCTTCAACACTCTAACTTCAACCAATTTAAAATTTACTAATCTAGTCACAATTTCTAATCGTCAAATTAAATACTAATCAGCAATAATACGTCGGACTAATTTACAATTCTAATTCAGTATAAAAATCAGCGAAAGAAAACACAAAAAAAATAAACTTGACCGAGACCGGGAGGTTAAATCCTGAGGAGTGGGTGTATATAATCTGAAACACTTAAAAATAACACGCAGCAAAAATTGCGACAATATATACTCGTCTTTTCTAATAAAATTGCAAAAGAAAGTATGGAAATCACCGGTATATAAAAATTACTGACGTATCTTAACAATATGTATTGAGAAACTAAAGATATATATGCAAAATTTTCGTATTTTCGACAATTCTAAACAAAGGCTATTCCAGCCTATATTTTGCTGAAAATCTGGAAATTTTTCCAGAAAAATGGACTAGAGCAGGGGGGTAGGGTATATTTGATGATAGAATGGGGGGGAGTTACCAAAAATTGCAATTCAACACGAAAATTCCAAAAATTCAAAAATTATATACGTACGTGTTGCTCAAAATGGTGTCCTCCAACAGTGTAACTTGAAAAGTTTTTAGTGAAAAATCAGACTAAAATCGGTCAAAAATTTTACGGAAAATGTGTTTTCTAGGGTTTTCACTACCGTAGATTCCGATTCTAGCACTAGAATTTACTTTTAGTCGCTAAATTTTGCAACAGACCCCTCTTGAAAAATCGCAGTTCAGGCTTAGGCTTAGGCTTAGGGGGGGGGGGGAAATTCGTCTGAAGAATCAAAATTTCGGGGTCAGGAGCGGTCAAAACTTGCTCCCCTTCTTACACTCTACTCCCCTGACAATATTTCGTAAAAATTCCGTTACAATTCACAAAAAGCAAATAACACTAAATCATATAAAATAAACAAACTTACAATTCCACTGTGTAGTTCGCTGAAATTGACCCCAAAATTTTCCCAAATTGCACAGGAAAACCAGTATTTTTATTCGTGGGGGGGGGGTATAATTTGTGCACAATTGGTTCCACTAACCGGGTTTTTAACCGGTTATAAACACAAAAATTCAGTAAATTTTAAACAAAAATTTTCAAAATTTGGGCACACGTCGAGGCGTCTTAGGTGTTCCAAAGCCTGGTTCACGGTCGCCACCTTGTTATACTGCGGCCCCCGGTCTTATGTCATCCGCGTGAGCTGGCGGGCTATCTCAATATCCGTGACCGGTGCCTATCTGTGCCGCAGAGCGCGCAGTAATAACAACTTGACGCTAGGGCGTCGAAACTGCAGGTCTAGAACTCGCTCAATAACAGGTTCGGGAACACTCTAAGTAATACCCCTACGGGCCCTAGTAACACAAACACAAAGACTAAATATTAAACCAGTACACGCGAACACAAGGCTAAAAATAAGGCTTTATTGAAGAGCCTGATAGCGAGAATTTATACAGTGGAACGAATTGCAAAATACGGTAGAAAACGCACACGAAACGACAGAATATCGGTGAATTTGGGCTCCGAACTCAAGGGCGTCGGTCCACTACAACTCAGAAATATTTCATACGAAAACCCCACAATTTCTCCCAATAATTTAGCCCCAACCGACGTCCACCATTTTCTCAAGCCAACCATCTAGCTTGCATTGCACCTTCTTTAGTACTATTCGAAACTTATCATTTTAGGCTCAGAATAAACTTCCTTTTTCAAAATATAGCCCGAAACATAATTAGAACATAATTAAGCTACGTTTTAGACTGAATTTAAGTTCCCAAAATAACGACCAAATGTGTGATTTCTAGGCTTAGTTGCGCCTTGTTGCTATGGCAACTAAACGTGACTACAAACTCAATGCCAAACGGGAAGCCAAAAGGGCTAGGTCAACGAGGGTAGGGCCCTGCATTTACAACATATTACCTACTTACTTGCAGCCTTATCCCCGTTCCGTTGGCGAAAACACGAAGTTTATAAGACCGAAATAGTGGCATGGAATGATTAATTCCTAATTTTGCCAGCGAACTGGACGATGTATGGCCGTAAGTATGAATCGACCCTAAACGGATATGCATTTCGTCGCGTTGTAATGCACTTTGTCACGCATTACAAACCGTGGGTTACAGCCATATATAGCCTCCATTTATTACTTTTAGTTACCGCTTGATTAATGTGTAACGTTTTTTCGTTTTCCTAATTATAATTCTCACCAGCGGTAATCCTGCGCTCCACATAAGAGAACCTTAAACGTCGAGCCGGTTCCTTTATCCGATGGTTTTGGATAATGGAACCCCTTAAAGTTAACTAAAGTCTTACCAAAAAATGTTGATCCATGAGAAAAAACGGGTGGCGTGGTTTCTGTAACTGCTAACTGATTGCTAAAGTCTCACAAAAAAATAGATGCGCCCCTTATTTATTTTAGTAGCATGACATCTTCGACTACTTGCTGTACTCTTGATAGTCAAAACCTATTCTTTTCGTACCGAAATCAGATGTTTAATTTTCTACATACGTACCTGCCTGATTTTGCATAAACTTTGCCTCGAAAACGTTGGAACGAACGTCTAAGTTTGAATCGAACATGAGTTAACTTGAACTTTTCCAGCCTCAAGTTTGTACTTATCAATCACTGTTACAGTGCCTTAGGCCAGATATATCGAAAAGAAATTTTCATTGTTGAAAATATTCGCCGTTTAAAACTTTGTATTCTTCAAAACATACCTAAAATTTTGACAAATTCGAGATTCAAATTCAAGTAAAATAAGACAGATGCACATTCTGTGGACTGGATAAGGAAACTGCGCTGCTTTTTTGAAAGTTTTGAGCAATGTGAATTAAGAGTTAATATAAGTAATTAAATCCAGTTAATCATTGAATAAGCCTTGAGTACTTTTAGATGTAATTGTATGTATCTCACGGAAAGAAAGTACATATTATTCATCAGACATGAACGTCAGCAAATTTCTTCTGATGAAGCTTTTCAAACTTTCTAATCCTACTGATAATAGTTACCGATTTGGAAATTCTTTTGTTGTTTTCTTTGCAAGATGCAAATGTCCGATTACATTATTCGCTTGGCTATTTCTTTAGCAGATTTGACTTGAACGAAATTATTTGTGAGGATTCTATTTTCCCATTGGGTCAGAAACCGCAAACTAATTTGTCATATTATGTCAAATTGAAATCTTGACTAATATTGCTAAGAGTTAGGGAAAATAGGTTACAAAAAAATCTGTCAAAATCTTGTAGAATCCTATTTTTCAAAAGTGTAGTGCAACGAAAAGCTTGAGTTCTAGATGACGGCGATTTAGAACCGCTCTTACTCTTGCGATCGTGGTTTCTTGCAGTTCATTACAAGGTCTTAGGGGCTATTCCTTTACCGGATTAAAGTGTCATTTTAATCGGACTAAACGGTTTAAAAATTATGCTAAGGGTGACTAAACGGGCTTAAATCTTAGCGTATTGCTTGTTAGTTAGACTTAAACCGGACTCAGCTACGCATGCTTATATTAAGCTAAGCGGGCATGTTAAATCCGTTTAGTCCAGTAGTATTTAAGGAACTGGTGTAAAATGGTATTTAGAATTTTATAATTGCTATATATAATATATACTTGCGTATTCATAATTTACATAATTTTTTTATGCTGATAGCTTTATAATTGACAAAAGACCATGAATCTTGAAGCTAGAGGTCACATTGAGAAATAATTGATACATAGATAGCGTCATTCTGCTTTTTTCTGACGTATGATGTGTACTTGAGTTTGTAAAATGGTGTGCTATGTTATTTGTCTTCAAGAAAAAACATCTAAAACTGCAATTATCTCTTAATTAGTGGTCGTCTGCAATATGAATCGTTGGTAAAAATATATACTGAAATGTGTCGTGCATGAGTTGGCTTTTGGTGGTTATTTTCTAGTTGTGGGAGCTTATTGATTTTGACACATACTGACCTAAGAAACTTACCTAGTCCTAGGCCATAGGGCTCATACATTTACCTGGCTGAACTTAGGGCCCCATGCCTTGCCGGATTAAACGGACTTTAAAATAAACGGATTATTATAGTCCGGGGCTTATGAATGGCAAGTCGGACTAAACGGACTAAACTAGTTTAAACAAGTGAGTAGCTTAATTTTAGTGCAAATCCATTTCTAACCTGCGCTAAACGGATTTAACAAGCAATCAGCAATAAGCAACGGTTTAAAATTACGGTTTTAAATTAGCCTAATATTACGAATAAATAAAAAGCAGCGCGCTAAACGTTAAGTCTGTTTAAACCGGAGGTTTAAGACTGGCATTTTAAGCTTAGGTTTTACCGTTTAGTCTGACTAAAATTAATCTTTTTATCCGGTAAAGAAATGGGTCCTAAATTTGTTTGTGAACAGACTGGATTTTTAGAGTTTACAATATTTAATCAGTTCATTCCGGTCAAACGGACCAGTAACTAAATATACACATTGCAACCTAGTGTTGAGCGTGCATGTTCGTGTTTTTTAGTCTAACGAAGCAAGCTTACATCCCTAATAGGGAAGAATATGACACTCTTCCCTGTTCTAGCTAATCGGCCGGAACGATGCTCTGGCCGAAATAGCCCCTTAACGCCTCGATTCCAGGGGGGTACCCTTCCTCGAATCAAGACATATCTTGATTCCAGAGAGGGCCTCCCTCAAATCAGTGATGCGTCTTGATTTTATGGGGGGTACCCGCTCGTTTCAGCACACTGCCAGCATGAAATATGTGGCGAGGTAGTAATGTACTAAAACGAGAGGGCAGGTAGTGAGGTACCCCCCTGACATTAGCTAGCATATAGAAGAGTGTCATACTCTTCTATGTAGTTTATAAATGTATTTTGACCGTTGTAAAATAATAATGCAGCCCTAACTGTACACTGGACAGACGTAACAATGATCTCAAAACTTAAAGAACCTAAAATTTCTCACTTTGTGAACAAAAGATAGACACTTCTGAACCAAATTGTTTCATATTTCTAAACTAATATAAGTCTAATCAATGCAGTCAGTCTGTTAATACCAAGAGTACACTGTAACACTCCATTTAGAGTGGTTCATCTAAAACACTAAGTCATCTTGTAATATATAATGCCACTATGAAGGTTGACCGTAACATTTGGCAAACAAGCAAGTCTTTTTCATTCACCATCCCACCAGTTGCATACCAATTGTTCTATGAAAAAGAAATGCAGACGAAAACTACAGGGAAACCGAATTACGGGTTTGAAAGAAAGTTACTGGCTCAGGTGCGGTTCGGGGTAAACTAATTTGGCGCTCCCACGGGCAGCTGCCATTTTGGCCCAACCGTAGGCGAGTCTCGGACTTAAGATTGACAGACGCTGAGAGGGTAATTTGAATTTGCAGGCGGACTTATCGGTGTCCCTTGCTCAACCTGTTGGCTATTATGGCTTCCGCAGTTTATTTCCTGGCGGTTTTGGCTGGTGCTGTGTTAGTTTTTGCCCCATCGGCCCGGGCACTTTGTGAGGACGATGCCAATTCGGAGTTCTGCCTATTCTATGGCTCCTTGGAACCGGCCCAGCAAACCTTGCTCTCTGGCTTGATGATGCAAGGTAAATATATGTATATGTCGTAGGCTATAAGGTAATTTAAGCCCAATGCCATAAGGACTAGGCTATAGAGTAAATTCCATACAGACCGGTCCACAAGGGGACTACACTAAGGCCTAGGCCAAACGGTTGTCCTCTTGTGGCGCGATCTATAAGGAATTTACCGTAGGCCTAGGCCCTATGGCATAGGGCCTGAATTACCCTAAAGCTTACGACATATATTCGTATTTCCTGTGAATGTTTAGCCCATCGTTTCAGTGATTGGTTTCTGTGACTTAGGCTTAGGCTGAGCTTAGTCTCGGCTTGAATTATTGAATTTATTCAACCAATGACAGAGGATCGTAGCAGGATCGTAGCGAGATGGTTCGATTGAATACAACATTTAAAATTGTTCTTAATGTGGATAAGTTCAAATTTAGTTTTCTATTTTCTTTATTAGGTATAAGGTTAAGTTGAGATTTTTAGCATTATTTAGTTAACTATTTAGTTACAAATTTGTGCATGTAGTATTGATTGTTATTAACTGAGAGTTTTGCGGGTTGTTAACATTCCAGTTAAAATAATGACAAAAAACATTAGGCTTACGAAGCAATAACCACAGAATATATACTCGATCACATTGCGAATTGAAATGCGAGCGTTCACAGAAACTAGAAAGACGTAGGCAAACTAATTTCAGAAGCTCATATCTTTTTGTTTTACGTTGAAGTTGAGTGATGTTTTTAAAAGTTTTTGTTGAGAGCCTTTATGCATAATATGAAGATTATACATAGTATATTAATTTCACAGGACATGTGAAGTGCTAGCATTTTTGCGGAAAAATTTTTTCAAGCAACTTCTTGCTACCTAATATGACGTTTGATGCTGTGCTGTAGCAAGAGTAAATAATCTTATGAACATGACGTATTGTAACCAAGTAAAGGGTGTTGTACTGCTGTGGTGTAGTGGTTAGCACTGACCATATATCCTTTGTAGTTTACCAAGAGTACATTTACATAAGGGCAAAAGGACATACTTAACTTTTGCTTTTTATCCGTTTTATATGTTATCACTTGTTCGTTTTTTCTATGATGTAGCATATAAGTATACTTGTAGCACGGTCAAGCGTACTCTCATTGTGCTAATTATACAACTGAAATTTAATTAATACTTGCGTACTTTGTATTTGTTTTAGATGCAGTCGAGAAGCGAAAACCCAACTTTATTCGATTTGGTCGAGGTAAAATACATAGAATGCATGCCTTTCTATAGTTACTATGCCTAGTTTTTTTCATACAAAATCTACTATTAATTTAATAATAAATTTTATGAAGCTACGTAATATATACATAGTTGTGTAGCACAATGCGACTGAACATTTTTATATTCGACGTAATGACGTGTGCTATATACACTGACAACACACTGAGCAGGGTATTTAGTAATTAATAATTAAATTATTATACGTAAGTTTAATATTAAACTATCCCTTAAACTGTATATATTATTTTAAAATAGCTGAAAGACTACATACCTAAGTAATTACGTGATAAGTAGTTGTAAACGCGGCAGAGTGTCTTGAGGTTTAAAGACAAGAACATAGGTTCAAAAAAAACGGATTAAACTAACTAAATTAATTTTACTAAACATACTAAACTTTATTTTTTGCACTGCCATTTACATATCATTTGACGTATCAAACGGACTTAGCATTGAGTAGGTTGATTTATAGTCAAACGAATAGGACTTGACAATATACTACCGTCAAAGAATATGCTGAAACAGACTATGTTGCAAATAAACTCCTTAGGAACTGATAAGGGACTGCAACCTGTGTATATTCAACTTATGTTGTCACTTAGCATTTTGTCACAAGGCACTATTACCCTTTCCTTCTCACGACACGTTCTAAACTAAAAGCTGCGCCACTTACCTACATACTTATTTTAATGGCATAACTTCGGCGACTACTTGGTGTACTTTTGATACCTAGTCAAAATCTATTCTTTTCGCAACGAATTCAATGTTTCGTTTTCTCAATTGGCGCAATTATTTTTTATCTTTAATAATTTATCGCGCTTGCACTATCTTAGAGCATCGAAACCTAGCGGACTGATGTTTCACCGAGTGACATTGTTTATGGGGATACCTTGTTATAGGTGTCCAAATAAAATGACCGGTAGCCGAGGGGCTAGGGCAGGGGTGCCAATCACATGAGAAAACTTGGCGCCTGAAGCAAGGCAGCTAGACACTAGACAGTGATGGTTCAAATCCTGACCTCAGCTTGGACTTTAGTTCAAAACTGAAAAAGTTCGGAAGGAAAGGGTTAAAAGAAATCATAGGTACTAGCTCAGTTTAAATTTATTTTGATTCACGATGACCTAAAATATGATTGCTGCATGGCAGTTTATAGCTGCATTACCAAATTTGTATTGAACAATTGAATTGTAATGAAATTTTTATTACAGCTCTTGCCAAACGTAAACCAAATTTCATCCGTTTTGGCCGAAGTGGTAATTTAGCAGCACTATTTCTATTTGGATTTGCACTTTTTAGCTTGCTTTGTGGTGAAGTTTTTTTGCACTTTTTCATATTTAGGACTTTTTGGCAATTTAGCTTGCTTTTTTGCTTTTGCCTGCAGAAATCATCGTCATTCCTGACATGGAATCCAGCATCGTGCTTCCGTTAAATCTGCCAAAAAGAACGTTCGCACGATTTAGCAGAGCAGATTCGCCCAATTTCATGCGATTTGGGCGCAGTGAAAGCTCAGATCCAACATTTTTAAGATTCGGTCGCTCTTCGGATCCGGCTTTCATGCGATTCGGTCGATCGCCTGACCCAGCGTTTATGCGATTTGGAAAAAAACGCCGAAAAAGATCTGTTGATGAAATAACTAAAAAAACTGACAAAACAAAAAAAGACCAAAAGTTTGAGCGGCTTAGTAAAAGTGACCAAGGCCCACATTTTATGCGATTTGGGAAACGAGAAGGAAACCCCAATTTTATGCGGTTCGGCAAAAACGATCCCAACTTCATGCGATTTGGAAAACGAAACGGCAACCCACAGTTTATGAGATTTGGAAAATCTAACCCCAACTTCATGCGTTTCGGCAAAAATGATCCAAATTTTATGCGATTTGGAAAACGAGATGGAAACCCTAATTTTATGCGATTCGGGAAAAACGACCCTAATTTTATGCGATTCGGTAAAAACGACCCTAATTTTATGCGTTTCGGCAAAAATGACCCGAATTTTATGCGATTTGGAAAACAAGATGGAAACCCTAATTTTATGCGATTTGGCAAAAATGACCCAAACTTTATGCGATTTGGTAAAAGAAATGGTAACCCACAGTTTATGAGGTTTGGAAAATCTAACCCCAACTTCATGCGTTTCGGCAAAAACGACCCAAATTTTATGCGATTCGGAAAACGAGATGGAAACCCTAATTTTATGCGATTCGGTAAAAACGACCCCAATTTTATGCGGTTCGGCAAAAATGACCCCAACTTCATGCGATTTGGCAAAAACGACCCAAACTTTATGCGATTTGGTAAAAGAAATGGTAACCCACAGTTTATGAGGTTTGGAAAATCTAACCCCAACTTCATGCGTTTCGGCAAAAACGACCCAAATTTTATGCGATTCGGAAAACGAGATGGAAACCCTAATTTTATGCGATTCGGGAAAAATGATCCCAACTTCATGAGATTTGGAAAACGAAACGGCAATCCACAATTTATGCGATTTGGGAAAAGAAGCGGTAATCCACAGTTCATGAGATTTGGAAAATCGAAGCCCAGTTTCATGCGTTTTGGCAAAAGTGACCCAAATTTTATGCGATTCGGGAAACGAGATGGAAACCCTAATTTTATGCGATTTGGAAAAAATGACCCGAATTTTATGCGATTTGGTAAGAGAGATGGAAACCCTAATTTTATGCGATTTGGCAGAAACAATCCGAATTTCATGCGTTTTGGAAAAAGTGATCCCAACTTTATGCGATTTGGAAAAAGGGATGGAAACCCGAATTTTATGCGGTTTGGACGCGCTACTGCAACGGACTTTTCTCGAGTTACGAAAGATGATTCTACACCGAACTTTATTAGATTTGGTAGAGACACAAACGCAATCGGCCAGGTACAAAAGTGTTGTTTTAATGACTGTCCGCTTACTTGACAATCATTCCTACTGTTTGATAAGGATTAATTAATGATAGTTAATTAATCTTAGGGTCGATTAATTACGCTATAGCACCAACTATGTATATTTGGTGTTTTATGGCTGGCGTGTTTTTGCAACCTTGATCGCTGAACGAAAACACGGCTCTGAGTATGAATCGACCTTTAAGCCAAACCTGCATGCTGTCAGCTTTGTTTTAATGATATTTTTGTTTATTTGGGCAACATGCATGTACTCTTGCTCAAATTTGCCCTAATTTGCATGCGTTTACCATTGCATCCTTTCACTCAGAATTATTGAAAATTTACAGTTTACAAAACATACATTTTTTGGTAAACATACAGTCAGTTTCCAATGAAAATGCCTCTTGGCGTCCGAATTCTGACGCCAGACGCGTCGGATGACATCACCCGACGCGTCGGATGACTTCACCCGACGCGTCGGATTGCATCATCCGACGCGTCGGGTGACATCATCCGACGCGTCGGGTGACATCATCCGACGCGTCCCGATTATATCACCCGACGCCAAGCTTGCTGGCCTCGCTAGGAAAAGTTTTATATCATCCGACGCTAAATGAAACTCGATAAAATTTAGATGCAAACATAGAAAAGGGGGGTCGGGAACGAGATTTGAAAACGACAGAAACAAATATGTAATTAAAAATACTTTTTTCACTTTGTTATTTCCAAACTTACCTAAGTAACTCAAACAAAAGGCAAATTACTTTCAAATCTGGAAAAAAGTTATCTTTTTGAACTTTGTGTGTGAAGTATCCCCTATTTCTAATAGATGCTAACAATTGGGGGAGAGTCTGCCAGGTTACATAAGACTGTCTGGCTTACTGGCCAGAAAAATTTCAGTGTACGTATATGCTAAGCTTTTCCTATGCTAAGCTTTTCCTATGTTATTAATTTTTAGTATCAATTTTTCAAGTCATTTTAAATAAATGTACAATTTTTTTACGAAATTTAAAATTTTTATCTAAAATTTTTAATAAAACTAATTTGATAACTTTAAGTACACTCAAGTGCTTGAATTTTATTTTTGGCCACCCCCCATGCACTAAAAACCTCGGCCCTTTGACTACAAGTTGCAACCCAATTCCAATATTGACCCAAAATGCTTGGTAAGAGTTTTGGCGTCGGATGACATTATCCGACGCGTCGGATGACATCACCCGACGCGTCGGACGACGTCATCTGACGCGTCGGAAATTTTGGCGTCGGCCGACACGTCGGAGGCATTTTCATTTGAAATGGACTGTAAGTTGGCATTTGCTTCGAAATTAGGCAATTTAAGAATCAATGCCCAGCAAAGTGCACAACAGTCCAAAATTAACTTCGACAACGGGGTTAGTAGTATTAAATATTTTTGAAAACAGTTTCCTAACAGGGTTTAGCAATCCTTTGCTAACGTTCACTTACATTACATATAAGTTAGTATGACAATTATAGTGACAAGAAATTTTGTTTATTGTGCAGTTCTAATTGGCGGCCCCAGTCACCGCGGTTGATGAAAATCGACAAAATTTATAACGATTAAGCGTTATTGTGCAATGAAATTATGTGCAAATAATATAAAAACGTACGTAAAACCAAGGTTTAGTAAAATTGCCTTTGTGAAAAATGTTTTACAGCAAAAAATAGTGTAGCGTAAAATTTTGAACAACAGGCAGCAGTTTAGACTAAGATTATCTCTGCCACGTAAATTTTTAGAATAACTGAAAATATTTCCAAAGAATTGGTCGTCACAAGCGTAAAGTCGTAAAGTTAAGAGTAATAGTACATTAATGATTAAAAATGTTAGCAAACTATTAATTAGGCTAAGGCTTCAAGAACTCGAACAAACGAATTCTCATGCAATTGACTTGTCATATAAAAATATAATGCCTTCTATAAATATTGCCATCGTCATTTATGGTAACGTACACACGGTACTTTGAACTTTATATTCTATTGGCTAGAGCTGACACAAAGAGGTAATTAAGGGATTTGTATTTGAGAAAATGAGACGTTTGATAAAATAAGATGGTCTGGTTTTGAAAAGGCTATTATTTCGGAACTTATGAAACCAAACGACGCAGATGACAGAAGTTATTGATTTGCAACCGATAGTTTCAAAGTTAGACAGCAATGTGGTTAACTATAACAACAATTTTAACTCGATTTAGTGTTACAGTAAAGTGCAATAACCCGACATATACTGCACGCAGCAGCGTGCAGTCTACTTATACTGCACGCTATAGGTACTCGAATCGATTTACAAGTCATTTATAGCACTGGTGGTTGCGCTAAAAGTAATTGATACGCATATGTGAAACCCTCGTATGTGACTCGTAGTTTTACAGAAACATGCGTATATAAATCCCTTATAGCACGCCAACCAGCCATAACCCATACTGAAATGTCACTATGTAGTGACAATGATTGCATTTCTACAGAATTCAATATAATTTTGACTTTTAAGTTTTAATTTTTAATTGAAACAATTATTATACAATGCTTCGGATGAACCTAGACATGAATCTAGCACGTATCTAATCTACATAGCCTAGTGCCACGTAGCAATGTCCAAATGCCACATGTACCTAACAACGACGGTTAGGTTTTGCCTACTAAAAATTTATAGCAACATTCTCTACTCGCAAGACGTACTTGTTTCGTTAAAAATTAGCTTAATTTTTCTCAATGAGAAGTAGTTCTGTTATCTTTGGCTAGTTGTTTGAATTTTGTAAGCTTTATTGTGCCTCATTGTTTTGTAAGCTTTATTCAAGACTTTTTTACTTTGTTAAAAATATGGCTGCATGTTATGTTTTGTGAATGCACGTGTTGTTGAAAATGTTTTACATTCTGTAGAGTATTCAAACATTAGACATAAAAATGCCAGATTTTTTTAAAAACTGGGTTATTTAGAAGCTGAAATCATAGTCCATTAATAGAGCAAAATCAGTCAAACCTACTCTAAGCTGAGCAAACCATTGCTACTTTCAGAGCAAGAAGAGAAACGCAAGCCCAACTTTATCAGACTCGGCCGCGCACCAAACTTCATCCGCCTAGGACGTAAGTTTAATCACAAACACGAACTGGCTCACAAACTTTTTCTTGATCACTTTTTTATCTTTTGCTCCACAAAATCTTTTCTCCTTTTCTTATAGTTGCTGTTTTGTTACAAAATAAGCTACACATTCAACTTTTAGCTTATTTATTTACCTACAACAAAAAACAGAGGTCGATAAATTTAATGAAAACAAAAACAAACGATATTTCATTTAGGTAAAATAAAAATGGTTTAATAGCCTGTGAAAGGCAACGAAAGCGTGTAAGTGACATCAAAATGTTCCATAGCGCTTATTTGCGCTATCGAATGTGCTAACATATGTGCGCTATTGCGCTTTTTGCATGTGCTATTTGCGCTATATACATAATGGGTAGCGTCTATATCGTAAATATTGGAGGGTGGGTGGGGGAGGGTGTTTTCAGCTAGACATAATTTGATAGATTATGCATAAATTAATGAAATTTCGGCGTTTGTCTGAACGCTGCAGTTTCAAATTGCCGCAGTCTAGTCTCATAAGTGAGGTAGGCGTTTGTAAACTTCCGTTGAGCATTTTCAATAATTTGTACGTCGGTTAGCAGATAAGGTTACCAAACAGCAGAATTGTACTAAAAAATGGGACAAAATTTGTAGTGAGTTTTAAAAAAATAGCCACTACTTAACTATAGATGGAAACTACTTAACCAGAACAAAAGCTTAAAAATTTATTAGTCAACAAATCGTCAATCCGAACGACACCTTAGGATAAAGATTCTTTAATGCTAGGTCAGCAGTGGCCCAGTAGCTCAAATTGTAGAACGCTGGTCTACATAATCTACAAAAATGGGCGGCTAACATAATTACTACACAATGAAAAGATTTTATTTTAAAATAATCATTACAAATCTAGAAGGTAAGAAAGCCAGTAAATAATTCGTTGGTCTGCATGTCATATGACAACAACTGCACTTGCATCGCACTAGAATTGTTAATCACTGCATGTTTTAAAAAGAATAATGCTATTTTATAATACGTATCTTGTATGGAGATGCATTTGTTACATTTTTTGCATTTTATTCGAATGTTTTTTCTACTTGCTTGACTAACGAATTTCTTTCTTAAATCAGCTGATATCGGTATCAGTGACAGCTTCTCCATAACTAAAGGCCTATTCACAGGAGGGCGCTTTGCATGGCGTATGCCACGGCGCATTGCATCAAGAGTACATAATAGGAAGAGTATGACACTCTTCCTATTATGCCTTCGGGCGTGCGTCCAATGCGGAGCGCGAAATAGTCCGTTTATGTTCGGTTTTCAGGGGGGGTATCCCCCCTCAACTGAAGACCCCGTACTCAACAGAGGGGGGGGGTTACCCCCCTTCAATACAATACCCCCTACTCAACTGAGAGGGGGGTACCCCCCTCAGTTCAGTACCCCGTCTTCAGTTGAGGGGGGGTACCCCCCTCATTTCAAGACACTAACAAGGACTTTCGTTGATGTGCTGGAATGAGGGGGGGGGGTAAGCCCCCTGAAGACCGGGTACTGAACTGAGGGGGGGGGGGTTAGCGCAAGGTCTTGCTTAGTGTCTTGAAATGAGGGGGGTACTTCCCCTTCAACTGAAGACGGGGTACTGAACTGAGGGTGGGCACCCCCCCTCAGTTGAGTACGGGGTATCGTTTTGAGGGGGGTACCCCCCCCCCTCAGTTGGTACGGGGTCTTCAGTTGAGGGGGGGTGCCCCCCCTCAAAACCGTACATAAACGGATTATTTCGCGCTCCGCATTGGACGCGCGCTGCCAGGCATAATAGGGAGAATGTCATACTCTTCCTATTATGTATTATTGATTGCATGCATATGAATGAGCGGGCGCATGAGCGGGCACATTCTATAACTAGAATTATATCATACCTGTCTTGAAAAAACAGTGCAATAACTAACAGCAATAACTAGGTGCACGCTGCTAGATTCACAGCGTGCATTAGTTATTGCACTGCTGTAGGCGTGCATCTTAGTTATTGATTTATCGCACTGTATATTTCAAGACAGATATAATATAACTGCGTTATATCACTTTGTAGTGTGCACTCAGCTACTGTTCGCACCAACACGTGCAGCCCACGTGCATCGTTAATGCACTTGGCGCTGCACGATACAGTGCGTATAAATTACTGAGTGCACGCTACATCGTGCTATAACATACACTTTTCACACTGCCTGCTGCATTATTTCACATATTGCAGCAGTCAGTGTGTGTGTCTGCGCCCGCTCATGCTCCATGCCGTGCGCTATGGTGTAAGCCATGTAGCAAAATGCGCCCTCCTGTAAATACATAGGCCTTAACAACTGCAGAGTGTACTGATAATCCAGGATATAGAATGTAGATTGAAGGACTTATCAAATGATGTTTTAAATGATAAAAAGTTCTGTTGCGAAATGGCAAAAACTGTACATCAAGTTTTGCTTTGTACAAATGCTTTTGATTTTCAGGTCAAGCAGAAAAGCGGAAGCCAAATTTTATCCGATTTGGTTGAGCGAACCTGAACATTTACCACCAAATCTGACTGTGTTATAAACTAGCACTGAGCTGTGTGTAACCTGTATTTTGTGTACACTTGTATGTCCACTGTTGTGTACAATATGCCGTCTGCTTTGAAATACAGTTTAGGCACCTATTTTCAGAAAAGTTAAAATAAAGGGACCGTTGACGTACAAACAACATAATATATTGTGAATAGTTCATACATACGGGGTCTCGGTGTGGGGGGGCTTGCCCCGGAATTTTCAAAATTTTAGAAGGGGGGAGGGGCTTATCCCGATGCTTTGGGGGCTTGACCGCTTGAACTGACAAAAACACAAAACTTAAATTTCTGATAAAAAAAGGTTTTTTTCCAAAATTTGAATATTTTTAGCAATTTTTTCGCTTTTTGCTTATTTTTAAAGCATTTTACAGCGATCTGCCAAAAATTTAGATTCTCAGACTGCAAATTACCGCGAACTACCCCGAAAATTCCGAAACTACCCAAATTGACCAAAATTTAAGCAACTAAAATATCAGAAACTTAGGGCAGGTAGAAAAATGGATTAACAGTTTTAAAAATATGTGGCTGCAGCAGACAAAACACATACACCGTCGTTGGGAAAAACTACACCATAGCCTACTGATTCAGAAGCCAGACAATACGCTACTCAATTGCGCACATGAGATCATGAATAGTAAATACGTTGTTATTAAAACATTTGCTCAGATTGAATTGATCTGTGAAAATTATATTCAATGGTCATATTTATTATCTGTACACAAATTTATATCTTTAAAGTACGTACCCAAATTTTTACATGGGAAAGTTAAATTCGCACATTGCTTAAGGTAGCGCTCAGCAAAAAAGTCATGTTTGCAACTAAACTCAGGCAATGAGTAGCAATACCACTTTAATTGTATGTCAAAATGGGCTCAAAAAAACCTATTTCCAGTACTCTTCAAATGTACAATGTGCAATTATGTCAAATTTTATGACAATGTCAAGTTTCCTATTCACACTAATTTTGTTTTCGACCTAGCTCGGCGAAACCTCTACCGATTTTGATGATCTTGGTGTCGACAGAAAGATCTTTTAAAAATCTAGACGTCAAAAGTCTTCGATTTTCGATTTCGATTATTGATTTTTCAAAAAATTGATTTTTCAAAAGATTGATTTTTCAAAAATCAGCTGTGTTTGAGCGGATACAAAAAGTGCTGAGAGCCAAAAATTAAAATTCGAAAAAATTCGGCGTCTGCATTTATATTCATTGTGCAAAATTTCAACTCGATCCCAATCGGCAGCAGGGAGCTAGATCAAAAAAAAGTAATCGACTTCGCTACGCAAAAATGTGAGGTTTGCCCACACGCTTCACTTTTTCAAAAATTAGACCTTTCCTAGTAATGCATAATTTCGTTAAAAAAGTTACCAAAAGCCATAATCAATTTTTTAAGAAAATAAATCAAAAATTTGACATTTTGGAAGATTTATCAGCTTTTTAGGTGATTCATTTTTGGATTGCTATTTTCGCGGCTAAATAGCTCAGAAAGGCTTCAACAAATTTGCATGTTCAATACATCAATTTAAAGCTAAGAAAACGCACATTTTAGTGAAATAAGTAATTCATTTATATCGCGATAAAAAAATTGTCGCTGGGAGTACAAAATTGGTCAAAAAAATTGAAAAATTTTTTAGCGTAATATTTACATCAAATGAAAGCTCTTTTTATTCTGAACAACTTCTCTTCAAGATATTATGGTCAAAAATGTCGCTGAAAAAAATTAAACGCCAAAGTCGGTTCCCCTGAGTGCCACCTTAAGGAAGCATAGGTTTTGTTGTGTGGCAGTAGGTTCAAAATTTGGCCACTAAATATAAAGATCTAGACTTTCTGAAAAAACAATTTGCAGTTCAGCTGATTAGAATGAACAAGTCAGGTTCTATGGCCCCCGATTGGGTATTCATCACGTAATGTGCCAAATGACAGCTCTGAGAATTAAAGGGTTAACTGATGAGTAACGAAAGTGATGGGTTACATGAATCCGGTTGAGCTCACAGCCATTTGTCCGTTTTGCCGTCAATTTTCAAGTATTTTAGATAACTAATGCAAACTAGAGTCTGAAAAACTACTGGACCCTGTGACAAAGAGAAACAAACATGAAAAGGACAAATTTCTGGCATCAAGAACACAACCTGGGGCCTGTTGCTTTACAAGTCTTACAATTGTATCAATTGTAAGTGAAAAATCAGGTGATTCGTAATGAATTTATATGATGAGTTCGTAACGAATCACCTGATTTTGCACTTACAATTGTTACAATTGTAAGACTTGTAAAGTTGAGCAACAGGCCCCTGTAGGTAGTCATAAAGATCGCGTCACCTGTTATTTTAGGTTTCCGCATTTTCTGCCTTCTGGGCTCGATTTATCGAAGTGAAATGTTCGTCATCAAAAATGTTCGTCATCGAAAAACAAATGTTCGTCGTTGCAAAGTTTTTCGATGACGAGCTGCTTTGGTTTAAATTATTATGTTCTAAAATTCTAAATGACAAAAGCTCGGCATCGATAAAAATTTCAACATGTTTGTTTTTTTGATTTTTTTCTTTTTTCTTTTTTCTTATTTCAAAAATTTTGTTTTTTATATGACACGAACAATTTTGATGACGAACATTTTGCTTCGAAAAATCGGTCCCTGGTCAGGCTTTAGTTTACAGAGTGTGTAGTCGATCACCATGAAGAGCGTATCGTGCTCTGACTAAACTTGGAAACTCTGAAGTTCATACAGAGAGTTGCATGCTAGTGTGGATTAGGTGACTTGAGTAAGTTCACAACAAGCTACCAAACTGTATTCAATGATACAACAAGCACGTTTTGCGAGTAAAGTTCCGTTAATTGTTGCCAGTTGCGAGTTGCGACATGCTTGCAATGCTGAAGATATTCTTCGAATATAAAACGCGGCACCAAAAATTTTTAAAGCACAAATCTTTATTTAACAGGCCTACTGCCTGTCTTGAATCGCAACTTCTGGCCAATTAGGATAGCAAAAACGAAAACGTTAGTTCTGAAAAATTTATAAATCGCCAGTAATTTTATTCGTTACCTACATGAAGCTGCAGTCCTGGTCAACAAAGTCAAGAGTCAGAATTGGCGTAAATGGGTGTTCACTCTCACGTTGCGTTCGTCAATTTATGTTCTAGCTGGAAGTTGTGCGCAAAGTAGGTAACTCGCGACAATGCTGTGTAATGTGTATGAAGTTTGACGATGTCTAAACTTTGGCAAATTAACTTAACTGTATAGAATGGACACTTACTGGAGACCTAGACTCTTAAAACATGAATTTTTAAAGCGTCCATGACGTGCATACAAAACGAATCTTCATAGAATGTTTAGGCAGAATATTATGCTTGAAGAATAATCCAAAATTAAAAAAACTGCTAGGTCCATAATTCCAGATAATTCCATTGCAAGGAGTACAGGACATTGTTCACGTAGTTTTTCTGAACTTCAAGTCCACGCGTCCACTACAGTGCTAATGCTCACACGTACACCTGGAACATCTCCGATCCTGTCGATAGCCGATCACGACGCACGCACACACACACACACACATACATTAAATTGATTATTATCGTTGTGTGGATTACAATTACTGTCTGGCAGTCTCAGAGGCTGTATGCTCACGCTGTACACAATAAGATACACTGGGCTAGAATTACATATTACTGTATGACTATACAGCATAGCACACACTTTACAATACACACACCCACACAAATAGTGCATTTTTACGACCTACCTACGTGATCAGTTAAAATTTACATAGTGAGCTAAGATACATGAGAATTCACATTTTGTAATATAGTATATACGCAGCGGCTGAGGCCGCCGCGTAAAAAAAACCATAGCTTATGATGAACACAGAGAAGTGGATAAAATAGCTGCTATAGAACTAATTCCACTCAATACAAACAACACAGACTATGACTTACGTCGTTATCATTAACAAATAGACTCCTAAAAGGAGTAAGATTCCATCCCGGTGAGTTTACAATGGTAATTCGTTGCAAAAGGTGCCCAAAACAAAAAATTCTCGACACTAAGGGAATTGCCGGACTTGTAGGTATCAAACATATTAGTTGCAGTTTACCAGGCGAATACACTGACTACTGCGCCACCTCATCAGTTATCAGTCAATACAAATAGCGCTAAGTAAAAGCCACAGTTGCAAAAATCGACCTGAATGAAGTTATTAAATTTGTGCTTCGCATTAAAACAAAATTGTTTAGTGTTAGCCTGTTCTATGAATTTTGTACAAAGGAAACCGTCAGTGAATTTTATGTTCTTATAGCTATTACAAATGTTTCTTGTGTCACTGTTATTGATAATAATAAGAGACGCAGATTGGCTGTGGCGAAACGCCAACAGCCAATCATACAGCTACTAGACAAAACAAACTTTGCAGCCAAGGGGGGATTCGTGTGACAAAATTACAAGATGGAAAGTCAGCTGCGGGGCTGAAAATTAGTTTTGTATAGGTAATGTAAACGTTTTAGTTTTTGCTAAGCGTTGCAAAATGCAAATTAGCATGATTGTGATTGAATTTAGTCGAAAGTACTTAGTTCGTGGCGTTTCTGCCCCCCACGGTTGAAACACGCTCACTTCTGTAAACCAGCACTGTGTAAAACATATAGCAAATAGTACGTACACAAACGCCTTGCACGCTAAACATGCAACGTGGTGATTCTAATAATTCCGCCTTCAGGTGGAATAAAAAGATGATTAGTGCGTAAGTTAGGTTAAGATCATTTAAACAAGCAGGCCCCAAAAGGGGGCAAGGTTCCTTCGCCGAGTGTAAATTCTGCTTAATTTACCCAAAAAATTCAGCTTCGCCTTTACTTTTGTGCATTTCCTTTCCATTAACGTATAAAAGTATAAAAAGCATTAACACCTGGGGCCGTATTCTCAAAATTACCTGCAGGTAAAGTTAGGCTGACTTTACCCACAGGTAAAGTGAAGGTAAAGTCGTATTCTCAAACAATGACTAAAGCCAACGTGATAGCTATAGTTACCTTTAAGTTTCGGGCCAGGAAACTGTTTTATCTTGTTTCGCAGCTAAAGTTAATGTATTGTGCAAATTTTTAACCTCAACCGTCTACGTTAGTCGTGTTTTCAATTTTAACTTTACCTTTACCCACAGAATTAACTTTACCTTCACCTTACCTGTGGGTAAAGTTAGCCTAACTTTACCTGCAGGTAATTTTGAGAATACGGCCCCTGCATAAATTCATTTTACCTATTCAGTTTTAGTGCTTAGGTGTTGAATTCACACTATAAATTCAAAATCACAAGCACATTCCATAGTTGCCAAGACTGCTTGTTATTTCAGGACTCAGTTGCGATATTTTACGAGCAAATGTCCTGTCAAAACAGGTTTTGCAGACAAAAAATGGGTATTTTTCTGAAAGAAAACAACTTATGGGGGTCGAACCTTGGGCCTTGACGCTTAGCAATCTTCGTACTAGCGCTTTTGACCACTCGACCACCATACTTCGATGCATAGAGCTGTTTGGTTATTACTATGAGAAGGAAAATACAAGACAGACATCCGTCTAGACAATCACGTGATTAGCACGTGTATCTAGTCTGAAAATTTACCATACGAAAAAATTTTAAATCACAAAATTTTAGTAAAGTCAATACGTGTGAAAAGTGTTGGTGACCATAATTTCATTAAGAATTGTAAAAAAATACCTGTCTTTAAAAAAAAGAGCAGTCGGTTCCCATACTGACTTTACATGTTAATCATACACGCTGAACAACATGTGGCTGCTACTTTTACCTTACGCACAGTTGATTTCAAAACAATAGTTCCTTCTCTAGAAGGAACAATTATCTTGAAATGAGAAGAGTATATATCTTCATATCAAATTTAAAGGCATTCGATATTGTTTTGAAATGAGGGGAGAGTGGTCATCTGTCTATGAAAATCCTGAGCAAGTACAACCTATATACTAGCCTTAGATACCTGCAATTCTGAATAAAGTATCTACCATTGTAAAAATGGGTTATGGCTTGATGTTGATTTCATCCCGGTGTCGTTGTCACGGGGTAGATCTTCCCCCGAGTGAATTTTTCCGCCGGAAGAAACACCCCAGGGTAAATCTTCCCCCGGAAGATTTACCCCGAAGAGGAATTCAGTCATATTCAACACATTGTATTTTATTTTCCCACTAATTATGATGCAACTATTCAACTATTGGAACTATGAAAAATTAGTCAGCTTTTGGCAAGCCAGTTCTAATGTAAAGTAAGGCAAGGGCAACTTGTTTTACGTGTTAAGGCCATGTGACAAGTCTGTTGTATTATGGCCACACTGACACTCAGAGATTCGCATGCAACTCTGCTGCTTTCCATCGCATCGCGCATACAAACCTCTAAGAGCACTTGCAGCCATGCTACAACCCTTGCTTTTTAGAATGAGAAAGTAGACGTTGCCAAAATGCTGTTTTTGAACGTAGGTCAGTTTGTAGGTAGGTAGGTACGTACCCAAGCTATTTTATTGAATATGTGCAGAAGATGATTACACGTGACTGCTAAAACAAGCAAGATTTTATCGTGTTGATCATTTAACAATGCGCATTAGTTGTGCACGCGCACACACAGTTCAAGCAGCAACTGTAGCAGGCTAGTTTTTTTATAAGAACGTGATTTCAAGTTTAGATAGAAGCCCACACACACACACTGCGTAGTTGCTTTGAGCATTTCTGGTTCTTGAAGCCAAATTTTGTTACACCCGAAGTTTTTGTAGGATCCGTTGATACTTAATCCTGTTTAACACAATATAAAAAACTCGTGGGGCACCCCATGGGTGTCATATGGTGCCTCATGTCGCCCCATGTGGTGCCACATGGGGCGCTCCACGTAGGGATTGCCCACGTTTTTTCACATCGTGTGAAACATGCTACACTTACAGCCATGTCCGTTCAGCCGGCAAAAAATCACGCCATAATTGGATCTTACTTTAACGAGCGCATGTATGCGACACAGAATTGCGCTATGGTGCCTTTATCATAGCGCTATTTGCGCGATAGCGCTTGTTTAGACTGCTATTTGCGCTGTTCGTGCTATAAGGGCTATTGAAGGTGCTCTATGCACTGTGTGCGCCATAGCGCAGTTTATGCTATAAGCGTTATAGAAGGTGCTATATGAGCTAATTGCGCAATAACGCTATTATGAGTGCTGTTTGCGCTATTTGTGGCAAAACGCAATCAAACAGTTTATATTCGCGAAACGTGTCCAGGAAAATGACCCAGGGCTAAAAAATCTTGAGGGTAAAATTCGTGCATCTGTGTATACTTATTGCTTATATCGTAACATCACTACTAGCGGCCTGACGATTTTGCAATTTCGCCAACTGAACGGACATCCGGCTACAATAGTATGTATGCATCTGCCCTTAGTGCTATTATTGATATTGTGAATTTGCAGTGCTGATCTAGATTATGATATCACATTTAGTTAATTTGCTCAGACGGCAACGTTTATATATTGCCTTATTGCTATCCGGTGCTTATTTTCTGAATGGCTTATTCAGTCTTAATTTGTCAATGGCCATAGTGTGTATGGTTAACAGTACAGCATATAAAAAGTATGAATGTATGTCTTTTAGTGTATTGCATAAGTAACTCTTAAAAATATAGTTTTTATGTTTTACACCCGACACGCAGTGTTTAGTCCCGAAAGAAGCATTTTGTGTGGTGTGTTTCAACTGGGTTTCAAGTTTCAACTATAGCAATTAGTTTTATATTTTAAAATTAAGTAGTGGCAATTAACTTCAATTCCAAACTATATTATACCTGTGTTGAAAAAAAAACATTGCAAATCTGCCGTCAATTCCCAAGTGTACGCTGGTAGATTCACAGCGTGCATTAAAATCTAGTTATTGCGCTGTTGCAAGTTATTGCATCTTAGTTATTGACTTATCGCACTGTATATTTCAAAACTGTTATTGTGATGTGCACTCAACAACAAACCGCATAGCATGATAAACCATGCATAAACCGTGCATGAACTAATGCGCTGCGCTCACTTGTTGGTGCACTTGTGCACTTGGCGCTTCACGTATCAGTGCGTATAAATTACTGACTGCACATTACAATTACATCGAGCCATCGTGAACGTTTAGAAATGACTCATTGGCAAACCAAACCTATAAACCCGGCTGTGTGCCGGACATTGCAGCTGAAGCCACATACGATGGTGATCTCATGTGGTCTCCGGCAAAACAAGGCGTTCTCTTTTCGGCCTATGATTGGGGAAGCTTGGGGTTTCTTTTCGCCGGTGCCATATCTGACCGTTATAACGCTAAATGGATTCTTCTGCTAAGCATAGCTGTTGGTTAGTTTTTTGTACATAGAGTGCTTTTGTAAACAGTGACAAAATGTACAGCATTTTTTACAGAATAAGTACACATTTAGAAACTAAACAGCAATCGTCAATATTCTTATCCATAAAAAAAGTTTCACCTTAATTTATGCTTTTGCAATTGTTTTATGAAAAAAGTAGTAGTATTATTACTATATGCCTAGGTAGTAGTGTGTTAGTGAGTTAGGCACTTTGCATTTGTTTTTGTTAGGACAAAACTGTAAATAGTCACGAATTTATGACGAAACAAGACGGTACACCAAGTTTAATGTAAAAACACAATTAAGACCAATTGAAATTGTTTCACATCAGCAAGTCATAAATTTGCTATATTTTACACAATGTTGAAGTTTTTTCACGTTTGCATCTGAAATCGTTCTGGCTTGGATAGAGTATAATCCTTTTTGTTAAGCCCTGTTCATACTTCGTTTTTTGTGTTCTGTGTTTTAGTGTTTTGTGCTTTGTGTTTTCACCCAGTGTTTTGTGTTAAACCCTGAACTGGGGGACTAATGGAGGCAAGTATAAAATGCGCCGAGCGCTAGCAAGGATTTTGACCGTCGCCTACGTCTCCCAATTCAGCGAATAACGCCTAGCTTCGAGCTAGGTTTTACGGAACAGTCGCTTGGAAAATACTCAATCGACAGGTCCGTTTCGCCACAGGCGGATGGAGAAACCACAAAGCCTACACGGCAAGACTACGGCCGGCAACTAACTAACTAACTGCTCTAGGCTAGCCTTACGGCACTACAGCATAAAATTTAGCAAATTACTGACACTTAGAACATCGGGAATAAAAGGAACAGACAGTGGGCATAATTTTAGGTACGACACATTATAAAAAGGGGAAGAACTCACTATAAATGGAAAACGTGCGCGGCGCCTCAAATCTAATCCCTTAACCCGCGCGGCACGTACCGTCCTGAGAAATTTTGGGTCCTGGCAGAGAGAGGAAAAACCGACCGCACTTTGTCGGTCAAGCCAGGGGTCTCACACTAGAGGAAGCGTAAGTTACGACGAAGTAAGTTTCGGAACTGTTAGAGTTCTTCCGTTAAATTTCCAATAACAAATATAAAAGGCCCTACTGTGTATGTGTAATTTCCAACAATTTGGCAATACACCGATGTACAATTTGAAGAGTGAAACTCGAACTCTTTGTAAACATGATGGAGAATCTTTGGCTCCTGGCTTGGCTTGCTGCCACGTGACACTCATTGCATCAGCAAAGCAATGCAAAGCCAGTGCCTCACGTGATCATTGCGCGAAGGAGAGACTTTAAAATAATGAACTAAACAATGCCAAATTGCGTTTTTAATGTGCGCGCTGTAAATGTGTAATTTTGGAGTGTAAAGAGACTATTTCTCATCGTGGAAATGTCAACCTCGTACAGTACCAGTCCGGCCGATCACAACATTTGTGCTTTTCTGTCCATGTCCGAAAGTGGTGTCTTTGCTTGTGCTTTTGTGTTTTGTGTTTTGTGCTAGACACAAAACACAAAAGACGAAGCATGAACCGGAAAACACAAAAGACAAAAGCACAAAACACGAAAACACAAAAACACGAAGTATAAACTGAAAAAACACAATTCAAAAACACAAAACACAAAAGCACAAAGTATGACCCGGAGAACACAAAACACTAAAACACAAAACACAAAACACGAAGTATGAACCGAGAAAACACAAAACACAGAGCACAAAAACACGAAAACATTAAAACACAAAACACAAAACACGAAGTATGAACCGGGCTATACACACATTATATATATGATTACATATTTCCTGTTATTATGCATATGTTATGTGCGACGCATAATTATATAACATCTTGATTTTAGGATGTGTCTGTACCGTTCTGCTCCCAGTAGCGTCAGTGACATCATACGGTTTTGCGGTACTTTTACGGTCACTACTTGGCGCTGCAGGCTCTTTGATGGGTCCGGTAGTGAACACCATTATTTCCCATTGGTTTCCTAGCAGCGAAGTAAACTTGGCCTATGCTACGGTGACCGCAGGTAATTTTTTTAAGCCTGTTTCACAGGGAAAAACGTGGGGAATCCCCACGTAAGGCACCCCATGTGACACCCCGAGGGGTGCCCCGTGGGGCATCATGTGGCATCGTGTGACACCCCATGGGGTGCCCCGAGGGGCACCATGTGGCATCGTGTGACACCCCATGGGGTGCCCTGAGGGTCACCCCACGCGTTTTCCCTATTGTGTGAAACAGGCTTTAAGGATCAGTGAAAAAATGACAACTGAATCTGAGTGAAATAATGTGCATACTGCATGCAAATTGCAGAGCACGTTGTAATATTTTCAAGTGACTGCACAGTCCATTTTACGTACCAAATTAGGTATACGCTAATTAGGTATACTTATCAAATTTTAAATTCAAAAAATAAAAAAATTTACTGAGTAACTGAAATTATAATCAATTATTCGTTAAGTTAGCATAACTGACAACTTAACTGATAACTGATTTCATTTTTGCACAAAAAACTTAACAAATTACATTCGTGTAAGGTCACTTGGTACGACACTTACTAATGGCCCAAGCAGGAACGGTAGGCTTAGGGCCGGTTCCCACTTGGCAGAAATAAGAAATAACAAACCAGAAACAAGAATTAAGGGCTTATTTCAAAAATAAAGGGCATTTCTACTGTGGAAATAAGAATTAAGAAAGCCGAAATAAGCTTTTGCTATTTCAGAAATAACAAATCATTTCAAAAAAACAAAAAAAAACAACCCCCCCCGCCACCCCCAGATGTTAAACCCTGAACTGGGGGACTAATGGAGGCAAGTAGAAAATGCGCAGAGCGCTAGCAAAGGTTTTGACCGTCGCCTACGTCTCCCAATTCAGCGAATAACGCCTAGCTTCGAGCTAGGTTTTACGGAACAGTCGCCTGGAAAATCACTCAAGTGACAGGCCCGTTTCACTACAGGCGGATGGAGAAACCACAAAGCCTACACGGCCTGACTACGGCCGGCGCTAACTCACTAGACTACTCTAGGCTAGCCTTACGGCACAACAGCATAAAATTTGGCAATTTACTGACACGGGGCAGACGAAATATTAAAAACAGAACAGTGGGCAATAATTTAGAGACGAAACATGGTGGGGGAAGAACTCACAAAATATAAAATGCGCCAAGCGCCTCAAAAACCGTTCCCTACGTTTTACACGTGAAACATACCCATCCTGTTGAATTTGGCGTTCGGGGGAGAGCAAGGGAAAAACCGACCGTACTCGTCGGACAAGCCTGGGGTCTACACTAAAGGAAGCGAGAGTTAGACCGAAGTCAATTTGGAAAACTATCGAAGTTCATCCCCGTTACTTTACAATAGCAAATAAAAGAGCCCTACTGTGTGTGTGTGTAATTTTCCAACAATTCGGCAATGTGCAACTTTGGAATTTAAAGAGTAGATCTTATAATTTCTGTAAACATGATGGAGAAACTTTAGCTCCTGGCTTGGCTTGCTGCCACGTGGCACTTATTGCATCAGCAAAGCAATGCAAAGCCATTGCCTCACGTGATCAGTACACGAAAGAGAAGCTGTAAAATAATGAAACAAACATTGCCAAATTGCGTTTTTGATGTGCGCGCGGTAATTGTGTGAATTTAGAGTATAAAGAGACTATTTCTCATCGTGGAAATGTCAACCTCCACTAGTGGCAGCCCTCGCTAGTCCAACAGGTGCCCCCCTGTGCAGAGGTGGCGTCTCGACAACTCTGATACATGACACTCGGGTTGCCACCAGGGGATGTGGACATTTCCACTGCAAATATTTTTAAAACGAAACATAAAAACACATAACAATTTCGAATTAGAGCATGGTGACACAATTTCGGGGCGATAAAAACAAGTGATAACAAGTTATACAAACAGATTAACCAATACAACGAATAATAAAACAAGTCCCTAAAATTTTGGCGTAATCTCCGGTAGAAAAAGCTTAAACACAGCATTCTAAATCACAAAAACCATTCCCACAGAATTTGCCTATATCTTCCCAAAGCAATTTCACCTTCAAAAATTCTTTCGACAACAGTTTTGACTTTATAAATTATAACGATCAACATCAAATTTAGATTTTAGGTTCGGCTTTGGCGCCCCGGTTCAGAATACTAATTTAGACCAATTTTGAACAATTTTAGACATTCGCATAATAAGATAAAAACAAACAGTAAAACAAACAAATACTTTAACGACTGAATTTTGATACTCTTTACAAATTTTAACACAATTTCCTTGCCCCCCTCTCTGGAGGTCTCAGTAGATAGAACTAGGGATTGCTGGAATTTTAAGTCCAGAGTGCTAACCATTACAAGAATCCGATTATCCTAAACTATAAAAGCTCAATTGTGAGTTAGTTCACCCACACACTCATACACAACTATGCCTTTGTTGGTCGCGATCCAACTCCGGCCTCACTCATACTACCCATGGGATTTTTAGGTTAAAACAAATTCGTGTCGCTTTGGGGTACCCCCTTCGTATCGCTTGCGAGAAACTCCATAATTTAACCCAAATTCGTGTCAAAACAATTCCAATTTCAACCCTGATTCCTTCAATTTCTTTCAATAACAATAAATTTCTCGAGCCAAGGACACAAACCGGGTACTGGCCAGGTTCCCCTTGTGCCTTGCTCCATCGTTTCGACCATCTTTCTTTCGTCAACACTCTCTCAAAAATTTTATACAGTCTCGCATTCGTGTCCTCGGTAAAAATTTTGATTCCAGACTCACTAACTACTTATAAATATCTTTCGTGTCCCTAACGCATACATCCTACAAAATTTGGGTGACCTAACAACACATCATAGCGCGTACAATTTATATAGAACATCACCAACAAAAATTTTGGTTTGCCGCGACTGGCAATAAAAACAACAAAGATATTACGGATCCATTGTACAGTCTACAAAGTCCCTAGTGTTTGGGGGCCAACTATACCCTTTCATCGCCCACGCGTAGCTACCAGAGTACTTCAGTGTCAATTTATATGTCGTGAAACACCCATCGTGGTGGCACAGCCACCCAAATCCTCCACCCATAAGTCCGGAGGGATGTTTCCTATCAAACTCTCGGGCTCTAACAGTACAAGTCCCCATAATGACCTCCCATCTACAAATATGGTAAAAATAGTTGGGTCCTTTTAGGTGAGCCCATATAGTTCTAACACTACCAGGGGTATCAGGGTAGAGTCCATGTCACAATCTCAGTCCGAATTCATTTTTAAACTTTCCCCTGACAGCTACGTTGGGTTTAAATCAGGTATAGCTTATTTTAAAGTTTTTCAAAGTCTTTGGTTATATTAGGAGCCAGTGGGGGCGTCAAGGACCTACTACCTTAGAAAAAGAAACAATAGATTAGTTATAGAATTTTAAAATTCCTCATTAATTTCAGAGCGCGAAATAAAATCCAGACAAATTTTTATTACCAAAACATACAAATACTACGATAACCGTTTTTACACCGGTTAGTTGTTATAATTTCGGTTAGATTCTCGAAGACAAAATAAATCAAACTGCCATTAGCTCTCTTTTTCAGCCCAACTACTTAATTTTGTTAGAAAAATTCAATTTAGTCGCGGCAAAACCCATGAAATACGACCCAAAGCAACTTATGCAGATAGTATGACAATTTCTACGTGCTGCGTTACGGTTCTGAGACTTTCACTAAATCAAATTTCATATCTTTCGTCTTTACAATTCCAAATTTCGACAAATAATTTCGATATCACCCCTTTTAACCGGGTTTATCATCTGCGACAATTTCGACTCATACCTACCAGTGTCGTTACCATTACTTACGCGCGCGCGTTGCACCTGTTGTACACATACACCAACAGGTTGCTACAGCAATATCTACCTTTATGTATAAAAGAAATCAAATGACACGCCTTTAATTTTAAGATCGTTAATTTTTCTCAGTCTTCCAGCCAGTACGACCCCAAATTCGGCATAGGATGTCCTAAGCGTAAAAGATGTTATAGTAGTGTTAATTGCTTTTTAAAATATATCATTGAAACAGGCGCTTTATGCACAATTTTGGTAAACTACATTCGTTGGGGTAACTACTGTCTGGGATGGCACGACACTGGACGGCAATTGCTCAGAACCGTAATTCGGAAAAATTTTGGCCGTGAAACCTATTATCAGCCTACCCCTCGGATTGCTCTAAGCAATATAACCCTACACTGTTGCATCGTGTTATTGCTATCAGAAACTTGTGCCAATACTTTTTGAGTATGTATGAAAGTGCTCGTACGTTTGTCCCGTTTACTGGGCTGTTCTGCCAGCCTTTCATACGTGTCTCCTGTTTGTGGTCACTCAGTGCAACTGTGTTGGGACTGTTTTATATCGTGTGTGTATTTAAACTGCTGCTTGGTTCACACTTTATACTGCTATCAATTTCTCTTTTTACCCCATAAAATATACCCGTATTGAATTAAACTCGACCAAGTCAGCTAAATTAATTTCTTTATACCCCTTAGACAAACTCAGATACACCCGTATAAATCGTAAACTCCACCCAGATTACCCCACAATTTCGGTTGGCTTTGCGCGTATTTGAAAAGACTACTCACACAAAAATTAGTATTATTAACAAACTGTATAGAAATTTGGGCCCCATTTTAGTAGCTCAAATTAGAGTCAAAAGATCCCATTGGGCTCATTTTAGCTAAATTTACAAACCAAATTAGAATACTAAACCAAAAATTTAGAACATGAAATAAATGCAATTAAACTAAACGAAACAATGTAGTGAAAATTAAACATAAAAGACAACGTGAACGGAAAAATAAGGTTAAATTAGACAAACATAAGGCAACATAAATTTGAATATAAACTGAAAGACAAAACTAAGGCAAAATTAAAGCTGAAATGGAATGGCAAATTAGGTATTGTACAGGGAGTGCTCTCTTAGAGACTTTTTGTTAACTTACAATAACTAAATTCAAAAATAGCTAGACAAAGAGGAAAGTTAGGTATCGTACAGGGGGTGCTCGTTTCGAGACTTTTTGTTAGACAATATAAACTAAATCAAACTAAGTATCAACAAAGAAAATGGGGGGAGATTAAGTATCCTACAAGGAGTGCTCATTCCGAGGCTTCTTTGTTAATTTCAACAATAAACTCGATGAAAACAATCTTTTTGTACTTTTGACTATGTTACTTTTTACTTTTCTAGTTTCTACTACAAGAAAAAGGGGTTAGGTACATTTTACACTATTAACTGGAAAAATTGAGCAATATATTATGGCTAGTAGTTAAGTAAAATAAACGAAAAATACCAGTATTAGCTTTGGCAGTATTAAGCTCTATTAGTTTACATACTATACATCACAAATTATCACAATAAACTAATGCTCCAGTTTTAACTATTGTACCGAAATATCCGGCATCAGCGCCCTAGGATACGCGATGACCTAGTTTCGGCACGTCCGCCTTCTACAGTATAAAACAATGGATTATGCCACCTGGCACCCGCGTAGAGACGACAGTCCCTGGGGGTTGGGTGTCTCCTATTAGCTCAAGCACCCGAGGGCACCTGAACCGAGAAGACCATACTGCGTCCTACGATTAGGTCGCCTACTCAGTAAGTACGGTTTGAAAAATGGGCTCAATCGCGTTTCGCAGCAATGCAACTGGTAGATCTACACCCGGATTCGAACCGTTCGGTAGCAGATGAACCCTTTGGCAAAATTGGCCTACTACCTCACTTATCTCTTCTAGGCGAGACCCAAGACTCACTCAAGTTACAGACGGTGACGGATTTACCCTTTGGATGAATTGTTCTATCCCCTTCTACAACCTAAGACGCGCCTCTCCAGCTACACGCTGTGCGCTTCTAGACTACACGTAGCGGATTGACCCTTTGGTGGAATTGTTCGACTACAATGCGGTCCTTCCACGCAAATACAACTAAGTAAGCCGGCCAGATTTACCCTTTGGATGAATTGGCCTAGCCTGCACCTACCTAGCTATATCAAATAGTCACGATAACGGTAATACAATAGGCACCTAGGACAAGATTAACCCTTTGGTTGAATTGGCCTAGCCCCTAGTACCTATATACGTCCCAGCCGGTATAATAACTGCTAAGTACCTACGCCAAGGTATAAGCCCTTTGGCAGAATTGGCCGAGGCATCGGCACCTAGCTAACGACACGTCCGATAATAGTGGTCGCATCCGATATCCCTTATACTCTCTAACTCTTCCCTTCTAGCTACGTAACCTAGAACCTGATTAACCCTTTGGCAAAATTGTTCGAGCTCCAAGTACGTAACTAGTTCACACACACCAGACATTCATTCATCCCCTACCTACAGTAACATGCTCGGACCTGATTCACCCTGTGGTGGAATTGGTCGAGCCCTTACACGCAAACCATAGGTAGCTCCATCAAATTCGAGAGTTTATTTGTTATAATTTACACAAATTCAAACATTTTAAACACCAAATGTAAATTTCAATAAATTTCACAAAGCATGAACAAGATACAACTATTGCACTGTGATTTCAGACATTAAAACGGTTGAAAAATACATGAAACATAACCAGAATAATTTACAATGAATTTTAATTAATTTTCACGTCCAAGTCAAACTCCGTGTTCACTATACCTGCCATCAAGTTACTCCACCCGCACACCTGATGAGCCCTTTGGCGGAATTGTTCGAGTGGCGCGTCAAGTAACAAGATGACGGGGGACGACGCTTCAGCGTAGAGGCGGCTGATTAACCCTTTGGTGGAATTGTCCGACCAACCCCTGCGCTTGGCGCCGCCTTTCTCTCCTCCCCTTCATTCACCGGTTGGGTCGATACTCTGATCGCGTTGGCGTTTGCGGTATAGATCGTTTAACCGCTGTCGAGTGGCCGCTGTCAGGAACTCAGGGAACAAGACGTCCCGTACGACCATCCATGCCTTGCCAAGCCAATTTCTCCCTTCGAACTGCTCGATTTTTCGCAATCGCGCATAGTCCTTGAAATGGACTCCAATGCCCCAGCGCCGATCGTATGGGCTGGCTTCCACGATCACGTCTAGACGCGTATTGCGCAGATCGTCACGGACCGTTTGGAGCTGGCGCGCACGGTGCAAACAGATGTTGAACATGGTTGGGAACGCCATGACTTCATACCATATTCTGGCTCTGACGTTCATCTCAGGTAGGCTCTGATCGCCCATTCGTTTGCACTGGCCGGGTGAAGATGCGCATGCGAGGGTTTCTGCTACATCCATGAGTCCGTAGCCCTTACTGGCTTTCTCATAGTAGTAGACCTCTTCTCCGCAATAAAACTGCTTCCCCTCGTAATTGAAGGTTCGAGCTTGCTGTTGGGGATCATTGGCCTTAGGCTTCGCCGCCTGTCGAATGTCCTCCATGACGACATGATGGTTTGAGAAACTGAAGATTTTGGTGAAGAAGCCAAAGACCTTTGGACTCGGTCGTCGATTCTTTCTGGCTTCTTTGACCTTCTCCATCAGAATTTCCTGCAGGCAATCTGCATAGATCAACAGTTTCCGTGCCCACCCTTTCATTTGGCGTATTCGCCACAAGGGGGACAGCTCCATCAGTTCTGGGACCAGGTGGATGGAAGGACAGACAACTCCAAGCGCTACTCCCAATGCCGCATCACGACTTGCTGCCCATGCCTCGATGTAAATTGGCCTATAGGCTACAATGCCGTCGCGCGAGTACAAGGCTGGGATGAAGATCTTCAACACTTGGTTGTCCACAGGTCGCTTGACTGGCCGGTCGTACGGGTCCGCCGTTTCCTCTGGGTTTTCCAGCTCACGTTCATGGAAACTCCAAAGAATACACGCCGCGAATTTTCGGAGAATCGTCCGCTCGATCAGGTTTAGTTTGGCAGCCGACATCACCAGATGACGTTGGATTCGGTGATTATCCTGCCGTGCCCACTGCCGAAAGATAGATTCTAGCTCCGCTGCGATAGGATGTACATCCCCTGTTGTTTGCGGATTGTCTTCATTTCGCGTTGCTGGAATCTGAAGAATTTGCCATCGGTTCTGTGATGACCAACACTTAACTGGGACTCTTAGCTCAGTGAGATTCCCCGTGTTCACCATTGTACTCGGCACTGTTGTCTCCATCTGTTCCAGTTTCGGTCGCATGAGTGGCGGTTGTTCGTTGTTGGGCACTTTTGGTGTGTCGACATACCCTGGTGCGAACCGGTGGATAGGTGGATCCGGTGGGCCCATAAATGGGTCCCGAAAGAACCGGACATCTGGTTGGTAGACTCGAGCTGTTGTTTCGGGCCCGTGAATTTCATGTGGGACTCCATAGGTTACTAGCCATTCGGCTCCTATGAGTACCGATCCCTTACCGTTCAGCCCGTCTTGCTGGTTTTTCCTCGAGATTCCTGGTAACGGTTCAGGTTTCGTATCCAGGTTTTGCATGTCCAGTTCCAACTCCACCACATGTTCCTGCACTCGCTCCTGCATATCGGCTCTCTCCTCCGTCTCCGCTGGTCGTATAATTGGAAGTTCACCTAGAGGTGGACCATCCTGACGGCTCTCTGCCCCTTCAAACTTCTCCACTAGCTGCTCCACCTCTCTCTCTGGAAGATCACACTTCCCATCCTCCGTAACTTTGACTGCTGGCTGTGGTTCGATATCGGCTTCTCCACCGAGTAGTTCACGAATTTCAGGTGTTCCCTCTTCAGTGACTCCCCCGGTTTGGATAACCGTTGGCTCCTCGATGGAATCGTCCCCGCTGATATCGATCTTTTCCCAACCAGAACACAAGGCTTTGACTCGTGGATCTTTTTCCAAGTCAATCAGGCCGATGGGCATGTTATCCCAAGGAATGTCGATCTCCAAGGGGTCCAAACATGCCGGTATGCGGACATACTCTGTCCGAGCCATACCCCATTCATCGTGCCAGATGCGCCATTCATGTTCTTCTTCATAGGCTCGTTCGAGGACATAAACCTCAATGCCTTCCGCCCCTTGGATCGGATCAAACGATGTATAGGGCTTTCCCCACGGCTTCGGGATTGCTGCTCGAATTAGGCCCCAACAAGCTGCTTCCGAATATCGACGGAAATATTTGGGCACCCAATTTTTGCACACCTTGGCAATGGCGTATCGCAGCGTCTTCACAGTTGTTTTGCCGTTTTCCTTGGTTAAAGGCACTTTCGGCTTTGTAAGCTTCTCCAGGAGCTCTTTTGACAGCCCAGCACGTTCAGCCATTCTCGTGAGAGCCTTTTGTTCCGATGTTGGCTTCGGTTTGGTTGGTGGCTCTTTAGATGGCTTCGGCTTCGTTGGAGGTTCCTTCGGCGCTGGTTTGGGTTTCGTTGCCTTTTCTGGCTTCCTTCCTCTGCCCAAACTAGTTGTGACCTTTGCCGTAGATGTCGACGGCTGTTGCTCTTCTTCGTCTGATTCCAGAGTGAGATCGACCACTACTGGTATGTGCGATGGCGGAAGTGGTGGCGGTGTTATTTGGGGTCGCTCCCCTGGTGGTGCCTCCGGTGGTGGGGGTGTCTCTGGTGACTTAGGTAGGTGTACCCACCCAGGTGTGCCTCCAGGCGATCGCTGAAATACGAGAGGCCCCGTAGGTGGTACCCATACAGTGCGGATGTGCTCGAGTCCTGCCAAGCGAGGAGTCGGCATCTGGATACTCGGTGGGGCTCCACGACCCCGACCGATAGGCCGAACAGTTGCCAATTCTGGTTGGCGAACGCGAAGTTTGGGCAGCTGCGGGATTGCCGATGTAGTTGGCACCATAGTTGGAGGTGCTGCTTCTCCCGTTTTGCGTCGTTTGAACGCTTCGTATGCCATATGGACGTCTTTCAGCAGTTCCTCCACAGTTTTCTTCCGCTCCTCTGGCTCCAATTTCCGCTTTTGCTGTTGGATGGACTCTTCTACTCTCAACACTGTTTCCACCGGTAACGAGGATTGCGATCTCGATCTGGTCCGTCTTAGTCTCCATGTTGGATCCGTTCGATCTTCTCGGACCACCGTTGTCGCACCTGTGTTTTGGAACACCTCTTCTGTCTCCTCTACCACTCTCAGAATTGGTGTTGTAGCTCCGCCACTACGGCTCCCTTCCATCTCCTCCGGCTCTTCTGGCATTGGTTCCTCCTCTGGCTCTGGCTCCGGCTCAATGTGCTCCAACTGCACAACAACTTCCTCTGGCGGTATCTGTTCGAGCCATTTCTTGATGTTTTGGTCGTTCGCTCGCTTCTGGCGTGCCGACAGATGGATTACGACAGCTTCGCTCTCTCCGCTGGACGTTTCGGAGGCATCCGGGTCTGATGGCATTGAAAGGACCTCTGGTGGTGGACCTTCTGGTAGCAGTTCGTGGCTTTCCCGGCGCAGCTCTGCAGCTTCTTCTTCCAACAGGTCTTGAGCCTCACGCCACATCTTCTTCTGTTTGGCTGTCTTCGGCTCGACTCTGTCATCATAGCGTAGAACTGCATAATCCCTCAGACACTGCCGCCGTACCCGATGGTAGACTGGGTTGGACAGGTCTGGCCACTTGATGTTGTCCCCGGCAAGCTGCTGCGTCACCTTGATCCGGTGGTATCGGCTCGTCAAGTACACGCCCCGGCTCATATCCGACAGCTTTGGCTTCTCGAAGCGCTCCAGGATCTTGAGCGTAGTTGGTAGGTGCTCACGGTTAGAGAGCCTGACGCAGATCTTCTGAAGCATGTCGGTAAATTCCATCTTTGATGGTCGGCACACCTTCACGAGCTCTTCAATGATGGTATAAACGAACCAGATGTCTTTGATGGCGTAGCTCATGCATTCCGGACTTGGGATCGGAACGAACTCCGGTCTTTTCTTCGGCAGTATATCGTCGACCCCGAAGTGGTGTTGAAACCATAAACGCCCAGCATCTGTTTTGCATGGCTCCCACTTTTGCTCGACCGCCCCATCGAATGGGCATAGTCCCTCCGTTGGCTTATATTTATCGCCTAGGTAATTCCACAGATGACTCAGTGAAATGAGGGACGTGGACGTATCCACATTGTATGCCCGAGCGAGCCGATGCATGTCGTTTTGTGCACCCGAGGCAATTAGCGCGCATGGTGGTGACTGGATGATTAGCGACAGAAGCCGCCGCACATTCTCGAACTCCTGGGTCTCGAAATAAATCGTCATCGGCAGAATCAAAAACATTTCAGCCTTTTTATACCCAGCGAGGTCTAGAGGTGGAAACAATAGCTGGATCATCGTCACGCTTGCCTCGGGCGCAATGCCCATGTTGGTAATATTCGACCCTTCGATGTCGAACGCTGCATAGGACGACCTAGTGAGTCTGTGGATCAGTCGGTTTTCGAACTGGTTCCACTTTGCGATGGTTGCAATTACATGGACATCGACATGATCACGAGAAAAAGGAAGGTCGTACTTGTTGATGTTTTGGACACGGTCCAGAGATTGCTGTGCCCGGTCCTGGTCCTTGTATGACTCGATGACCCAGATTTGTTTCGGCTGGTCGTCGAGAGGGTCCACAAGCGTCGATTCTCTTTCGGTGGGGGCTTTTTGTTTCCTCTTCTTGCTGGTTGTTGCTCTTTGTGCCATCGCGAAGAGAAGGACACTTTATTGGCAGATCAAGAAGGAACGCGAACGGTCGCGTATAGACAAAAAGAAAACAAAAGAACTGACGCAAGGGGGGGGGAAGGGGAGTGGACGCGTACGTAGGGGGACTACCTACATTTCGCCTACACACTCACACCACACTCCTTTGCAGACACTCTTTCCCTAAGTTGGAACCTAAAAAGAAAAACCGCTGGCTTGATCCGGATGACTTTGTCGGTCTTTGATCTCCGAGTCTTTGTCTCCGGGAGTCTTTGATATCTGATCTTTTACGGTTCCATCGTCCACTGGGTCGTCGAAGCTCACAATTAATTAATAATCTGCAAAACACAGTTGCAGCTGTATTCGACGAGTACGACCAACGCGGAAGAACGCTAACAATCAAAGGGATCATGGCGCCGGACATACGGACGGAGACGGGTAAGTGCACCACATACAGATATAATCGGAGGTGGGTTATCAACACATTATGGTTAGGTTGGAGGGGGAATGGATAGTGCCTACTCGACTTAACTACAACATACACGCATACCACTGACCATTTTTATTTAGCCTTTCTGACACAGATCAATCATATTTAGATGTTATACCAGTTAGGGTTTTTGTTAGTATTAAACATATATCGTGATTCCCCTACTTTTATTGTGTTTACCCTATATTCCCCTATAACATAAGAACATAAAATAACCCTAAACTTATATCAAACGAAATAGGTTTTAATTTTGATTTCTTTTCAATTTCCCTTTTTTTCAGTCATTGTTTTATTTGTTTTCCTTATTTTAAAGAAGCTAACCCAATTTCATTTGTGATTTCACACTTATTTAACCCCATGCTATTTTTATTTTTAGTGCAAACATGAATAAATTAGTAATTTAGTACCCTAGTCTTGATCTGTGCATTCGGGACCATAGTATGGCTTCAGACGCTGTATACTTACACGCTCTGGCTTAGCACCCGGAACCCCGTGCTTAATGATTTCATAAACGTTGTCCGATAATTTAGCTAATACTCGATGGGGTCCGTCCCATTGGAGCATATATTTTCGCTTCTGCCCCGTTGCTACTGGGGTCTGTGTGATATTTTTTAGGACGAAAGATCGGACGGGGTATTCCGTGGGTTTGGTGCTACGATCATAGCGAGTCTTATACTTCTCCTGATATGCCAACTGATGATCGCGGACCGCACTATGAGCAATACGCTGTCTTTCCTGCAGCTTATGCACATAATCTGGTACCGCATCTCCAACTAAAGGCTCTGGTAGCTTAAACAAGACATCAGTGGGTAGCAGTGGATCACGACCATGCACTACGAAGAACGGCGTATCTTTCAACGCAGAATGTGGAGAATTTCTATAGCTAAAGAGGACCCATGGAAGGACCTCCTCCCATTCCTTGCCGCTAGCCGCAATGGCTGTTCGCATAATTTTCTGGAGAGTGCCATTTAATTTCTCAACTAGTCCATTGGACTGTGGGTGGTAGCTCGTTGTTTGAAGCTTTCCCACGCCAAAATACTGATAGACTGTTTTGGCGAAGTTGGAGACGAAATTTGCGCCTCTGTCCGTTAGCACTTCTCGTGGCACCCCATGTGTCGCAATGAATTTCGTTGTGAAAACATGTGCTACCTCTTGGGACGTCTGTCCCTTCAATGGATATGCTTCGGCCCATCTCGAAAAATAATCAACGATGACAAGTATGGCTTTACTGCCACCTGGAATTTCTGGGGCCTTGGTTATATCCATTGCGACACGCTCAAACGGGGCCGTTACTGTCGGTAGTAAGCGCAACACTGCCTGTGACTTTCGCGGTCCTTTCTCACAGAATGCACAGGTTCGACATTTCTTTTGAAACTCTAGAACATCCTTAGTCAGTGTTGGCCAATAGTAACGAGATGCTACTCGGAAATGTGTAGTGCCGTAGCTGGCATGGCTGCCTCCAACTGGCTCTACATGGCACTCCTCGATCAACTGTTGCTGAAACTCTGGTGGCACGACAAGGAGTTGGGTGGAGGTCCCTACACGGGTACCCTTCAGGCTAATGTGAAACCTATACAAACACCCGTCGACACAAGTGAAGTCATGCCCGAAACGGCGCAGGTATAGCGCTAGATGTTCGTCGTCAGGCAAAATTTTCCTACTCAAAAACGCTATAACTGCTGTGGAGAATTTGTCGTCTGCTATTGCCCGTTTCCATTGCACCATGGAGATCGTATTTGGAATTTGCGGGTCCCCTGCTGCCTGCGCCAAGTATGTCACACCTGCGCATAGGTCAGCTAATGGGTCTAGTTCCTCAATTTCAGGTCCCGAATTTGCTGGAGGGTTGCGTGACAACGCATCGGCTACCACGTTCAGTCTGCCCGGCTTGTGGATGACCTTGTACTTATACTCGGACATGGCTATAGCCCATCGAGCCACTTGGCCCCAATAAACTTTGGAATCTGCATTAAGCATCCACTGTAGGGCTTTATGGTCCGTGTATATAGTGAACGGCTTAGACAACAGATAGTGACGGAAGTGTGTCACCGACCAGTATATCCCTAAACACTCTAAATGGGTATTTCCATACCCTTCTTCCACTCGGGAGAGGGATCTGGCTGCAAAAGCTATAGGGTGCCGTTTACCCTTGTCATCCTCTTGCTCTAGAACTGCTCCTAAGCCTAGGCGCGACGCATCTGTGACCAAAACGAACTCTTTACTATAGTCAGGGTAGGCCAAACATGGCGCTGTCATCAGACACTTTTTGAGCTCCTCGAAACTCTTGTCACAGGCGTCGTCCCAGTCAAATGTGCAATCTTTACGCAGTAGCCGATATATAGGGCGCGAAATTTCTGCGTATCGGGGGATAAATTTGCGGTAGTAATTGCACATCCCCATAAATATGCGCACCTTTTTGACGTTGTTCGGGCTCGGAAACTGGGCAATAGCATCAACTTTTCCCATGGCTGGCTTAATGCCTTCTTTTGTCAACACATGACCGAGGAATTCGACTGTTGCTAATGCTATTTCGGTCTTATCAATTTTGAAATAGATGTCAAAATCTGTGGCCCGCTGAAGAACAATTTCCCAAGATTTTATATGGGCCGCCTCGGTTGCGTCCGGCAACAGGATATCGTCTATATATACTGGGAATCCTCCCATCACTTGCTCAATGATTCTCTGGAAGGTTGCCGGCGCATTGCAAAGACCGAAAGGGAGCACATTATAGTGATATATCCCTAGGTATGTGATGAAAGCTGTTTTGATCTTATCATCTTCAGCCATAGGTACTTGATTGTACCCAGCAACTAGATCAAGCTTAGAGAAAAATTTCGCGTTGCGCACAGACTCAAGTAAATCCTCAATCCGAGGCAGGGGATATGCGTCTTTTCGTGTGACCGCATTCACTTTTCTGAAATCTACGCACATACGCCAGTCACCATCTTTCTTTTTGACTAGAACCACGGGTGAAGCCCAGGGAGAATCGGATTTTTCAATTGCCCCTTTTTGGAGCAACTCCGTTATCTTTTCCTTTATGATCGTTTTCCGGATTGGGTTTTCCCTATAGGCCTGTTGCCGAATGGGTTTGGCATCCCCGGTGTCAATTCTATGCTGAAACTGTGTCATGGTGCCGACAGTTTGCGCGGGTTTAAACCGGTGTGCAAACGACACTAGCACTTCCTCGAGTTTTGCTTTCCCCTCAGGTGACATGTGGGACTCCCTCAATTTTTCCTTGACTTTTTGTCAAAACCCGCCTCAAAACCCCCCTCCCCATGTGGAACTTGGTCTTTTGGACCTGATCCGAATTTGGATCTACCCCGCAGACGTTTTCTGTACCGTCTACCGCTTCTTCGCACAAACCCACAAAGGTGTTAGCTGGGATTATCATCTGAACAGGGTGAGGGTTCAAAATTTTGATCGGGATTTTGCCCATCTTGACTCTAGCCACTGTGGCGCTGGCGTATAGTTGCTGTTTCGATATAAAATCAACGTGCGGTTCAAAGAACACGTCCTTGACGTCTATCCCCATTCCCGGCTTTGGCTTCATCAAGCCTGCAATTACTCGCTCACGTCTCGGACCTATGACTACCTCTTTGGTCGTGAACAGGGGAATGTGCGACTTCATGGATTGCCGCTCTGCCTCAGATAGTGACATTATTTGTTGCGGGGGCAATAGGGGCAACCAGTGTGCTATATTGTCAGCACCTGGTTTCACCACACGCTGGCCACAAGCTATGACCCAGCCAAATTTCTGCAGAAAGTCAAACCCAAGGATCAAGTCGCGACCACAGATGGATGAAATGAGAAATGGCCACTTGTATATAAACCCCCCATACTCAATAGGGAGTTCGACTTCCCCTTCAAAATGGATCGACGAAGTATTTGCGGATCTAGCTGATCGCACTCGGGGGTGGGTGATCGGCAGCTGCTTGCGCCGCTGAATGTCCTCCAACAAATTTTTGGTGATAATGGACATAGTGGCTCCCGTATCTATCAGGGCTGGGCACATTTTTCCCACAATTTGGACTTGGACCACTGGGATATTCGTGCTAGGGTTCCCCTCCATTTGGGATACAGGCCAATTTCCCATCTCATTTCCCTTGGCGAATTTGAGTTCTTGCAACGCGTGCTCTAGCTCACGTATACGTTTGTTCAACTGCTGGATGTGGCCTTTTGCTCCTTGGGTTTCTGACTCACTGAGCTGACTACCGCTCACTGTCGGTGCCGTTCCCTCTGCGCCTATTCTCACTGCCTTTCTGATGTTTTTCGTTTTGTCCTTGATTTTGGATTCTTCGGCCTTTTCGGCCTCCTCCAACCCTACTGGGGTTTGCTCAAGTTCGGGGTCCGATTCTACATCTAGAGCCTCAGTCTGGCACTCGGGGAACGACTCCTCCAGGTCGGTATACCAAGATGGAATGACTATAGATTCCCCTTGCTCCGCGCTAATTGGCTGCATCTCGCATGCCATGTCACTGTCTGAGTCAGGCGCGGTGATCACTATGATCGGGGTTTGCGTCTCAGTTTGGGTCGAATCTAGGGGTTTGGGAAGCTCAAACGGGATGTGGGGCATCGGCTGAATGATGTTAATTTCGCATGCCATCATTAGAAACTCCTGGGACACCT
>JASANF010015051.1:0-33737 GCA_030248245.1 Trissonchulus sp. WLG1_4
AACTTTTTCCCTGGAGGGCTATTGCTTCCAGGTCCAGACCCCCACCAAAAGTTAATTTTATCAAAACTAAATTTGCTTAAAACAATTTTTCTTCTTGGCGCTGACGTTCAACATTGTGACTTCAATCGCCGAACTAGGGACTTAAAGCTGTGCACGGCTGACTCACCAAACTGCAAAACGTTACCATTTCTTTGGCGCTGAGTTGGTTTGAGTTGGAAGTGAAACAAGTTTGATGTATATTATTTGTAGTACTTAGATGAACGGTCAAAATTATGAGCAGCATATTGAAAAGAGGAAATAATGTATTTTGTGACTATACTTAACAAAATGGGTAATGGAACCGGAACCGGAACCGGAACCGGCAGGGTGGAACCGAAACCGATTTGGAACCGGAACCGGAACCGATTTGAAAATTCGGAACCGATCCGAACACGAGTTTAATCATTACAACAATTTTATAGGCTTTGGCACACATCATTTCAAAATGAGATGCAAATTTTAGACCTTTATGTATCATAACACATAATATTTGTATTCCATAAATTCCGTGAGTGCATTGTTTTCAATTTGAAAAAGATAGTGAGGGTTTTGACGGCCTAAATACATAACACCACATTTGGGAACAGAAAGAGAGAGCTGCCAATTTTTAGCCTAAGCCAAGAATAACTCAAGTGAATTTTTCAGTAATGCAGGATTAGGATCATTATTAGATCTTAATTGATACAGTTTTGCGTCGTCTGCATACATAATTTGCAGTGCTTTTGACAGTTTGCATGTTGAATCAATGACTAAATAATTGATAAATATTAAAAACAGCGTGGGTCCTATGAAAGAACCTTGAGAAACTCCACTAATCACGTTACACCGCTTATTATTATTATTATTATTATTATTATTATTATTACAAGACTAGTGCGTCTAGTTTAGACTAGTTTGACAACATACTTAAGTTTCAGGACACTTGAGTGTTAATCTTACTGATTTTAAAAAAAAATTCAGTTAAAATTTACATGTAAAGAGATATGATCTAACATGGGCTGATTATAGTTAGTCACGAAGGGTCAATTTTAAAAGACGTCTAGCGGACGATAGGAATGACGTACAAAGATGACACTTACATCAATCGTCTTGATTTAAGGAGCGCTTTCAAATGAGGGGTCACATGACCTTGTCACGTGAGCATACCCTGAGATTTATATTTCGGGGTAACCTGAAGCGCTATGTAGTCATGTGACCCCTCATTTGAAAGCCCTGCTTGCCAGCAGTCCAATGCTGCTGTTCGTTTGTCAGTCCGGCGTTTTAAAGGCCAGTTATGGCGCCTTTAAAGACATGAGGAAAAAGAACATATATCGTAATTTAGTAATTACGATTTAATTATGATAAAAGTGTTCTATGGTGTGAAAACCTTAAAACCCCCATAACTTTTGATATGGGGGTCGCAGTCACTTGGGAATTTCACCATTGGAAATGGGGAGACAAAGCGCTTTCGATTGATGGGTCACATGACCCCTTTACTGCAAGTTGACGTAGTAATGACCTTGGCGCCCGGACAAAAACCGCAATAATCTGGTATATGCTGTTTTATCAGCCTAATGAGTGGTGAAAATATCATACGCCAGGGGTTTCTGACATCACTGCGAAGACGAAACCTGCTTATTATCATTATCATTATTATTAGGTTAATATATATTGTAATGAAAATTCCCGGATGGAACCACGTGTTGTTAGTAATTTATTACATAACGTGGCCCACCCCGCAGTCTTCCCAACCCACCCCCGTTCCAATATATTAAAAAACTAGAAAGCGTTCACTCTGCAGCATGGAATAGAAGAAAAATTGAGAAGAATTACATACAGATTTTTGGAAGTTTAAAGATGTAGATGAAAATAGAAATAAATGAATAACAAAATCAGATTTGAAATTGGAAAACAAATTTTTGGATTAATTTAGTTTATTAGAAATTAGGCATATGTTTATGCGATAACATATGCACATACGTGCGTACATACACATATATATGCGTAGCGCATTCAGCATTACGCAAATGTATACATAATCTCAATTGGAACGGAGTAACTGCGTCCACGACAGTATACAAATCTTCAATACATCCACCAGTATACAATGCAAGCCAACGATATATTGCAACCAGGATTGCATTGAAACATGGTGGGGTTAGTAGGCGAATACACAGAAACAAAAACGAATCAGAAATGGAATAGTGTATACAGACTTGAAAATATTATGTTTGTTAAGCAAATGTTTTACTTTTTAGAGAAACTATCTTTGAATTTATACCCACCTAAACTAACGACTGGGGGTGAGAGAGGACGCATCAGGTTAAAATGAGTTGTGGTTTAAACGGGGAGGGGAGTGGGGCCAAAGCTGGCCATTAAAACAGTCCCCTCAAATTTAACAGACATAAAAATAAAACATAATACTAAGATCACGGGCCCAGAGTAACAAAACAGGACAGACAGAAACTGAAAGGCAAACCTGGCATTGACAGAAGAAAGAAATAAATCAGGAAAAATAACTGAACCACATGGTCACAAATATAGAACATTAAAGTCAAGTTACAAAAAGGAATTTCAAGAGAGCATAATAGACCTATCTTACACGCGCGATCTACGCAGGAATTGACTTCAATCTATTTGGTTCAACTCTTTTTTAAAAACCGCTAAACTTTTGGCTGATACTGCTGCATCAGGAAGTGAGTTCCATACAGCAACAACACGGTTTGGAAACGAATACTTGAAAATATCATACTTAGCTCTGCAGGCTACAAGTTTTAAGCAGTTACTTCGCGTAGAAGACACGGGTGAATACGCGAAAAGGGATTCAAAAGGTATATAGATTTTTTGCATTACTATACGATACGCAACAATTAGATCAAAATATAATCGTCTATATTCTAAGCTGTTGACGTTGAGTACTGCTAAACGTTCAACATAGGTCATATTTTGAAGTCCTGGCAGCCGTTTAGTAAACGAGCTAAGCACTTTTTCAACCAGGTCAATATCTTTTAAAAGATAAGGTGACCAAACTGGCGTACAATACTCAGCTAAGGGTCTAACATATGTATTAAACATTCCCATTAGAAAAGCTTTGTTTCTAGATTTGAAACAGCGACAAATTCGGGCAGATACGGCCATTGCTTTTTTTGTAATCACTCCACAATGATCAGAAACTTTTCGATTGTTACACAACAAAATTCCGAGATCTTTGATAGATGTACAATTCGTAATTTCAGAACCGCCCATAAAATATTTTGGCTCTATCGACGATCTAAAACAGAAAACAAAGCATTTATGACATGCAAGAGGTAATTGCCAAGTGTTGGACAACTGATACAAACGCTCGATGTCTTGCTGTAGCAATGGGCTAGCATTATCAATATCAATGATCCTATAAATTTTAGCGTCATCAGCAAATAAGCTAATTTCACTATGTAATATCACAAATGGTAAATCATTCACATACAGCAGAAACAGTAGTGGTCCCAGCACAGATCCTTGAGGTACACCGCTCGTAACATCTGTGTGACTTGACAATTTATCGCTCACTTTAACTCTTTGGATTCTACCACACAAAAAAGACCTGATCCATTGAAGAACGGTATCACTCAGACCATAGGCCCGCAGTTTTTGCAAGAGCTTTGCATGAGGCACACTATCAAAAGCTTTTGCAAAGTCTAAATAAATTGTATGCACATTTTTCCCTTTTTCGCGAGCCAAATGCCATTGATGCAGAGTTAACAAAAGATTTGTAAGAGTAGATTTATTTTTCAAAAAACCGTGTTGACTCTTGGATATCAGGTGCTCAGAATCGAGAAAAGAAATGACTGCATTACGGATCAGTGTTTCAAGAAGTTTACAGCACACAGATGTCAGACTGATTGGACGGTAGTTACCAGGATCTGAATTTTTTCCTTTACGTTTAAAAATTGGGACAACTATGGCTTCTAACCACTTGGAGGGTAACTTTCCAGTCGCCAGACTTTTTATGAAAACTTGTGTCAGCGGATAAGCAACTGAGTATGCTAATTTTTTAAATAAAACAGAAGGAAAATTATCTGGTCTAGCTGACAGTTTTGGCGGAAGCTTTTTTGACAATTTGTGACAATCTTCTTCTGTGATTGAAACTCATGCATAACTGACTCAGTTCGTTTTAAGAAAAAAGGTGCATTACCATCATCAACAGTAAATACAGAAGCAAAACACTCATTAAAGCAATTAGATTTGGCTTCAGCTGTATCATATAACACATCAAACATCTTAAGAGTAGGAATCGTATTTTTAGAATTAAGTTTAGAATTTACGAAGCTATAAATTTTTTGAAGGTTACCCGATTTCAAAACAGTTTCCTCTTTATCAAAAATTTCGCGTCGCAAAGTACTACGTGCACTCTTAGCCGCTTTTTTATACCTGATAAGATCACTTTCTCTTTTTGACAGTTTAAACTGACGCCAGCACCGGCGTTTTTTCTTAAAGGCAGTCCTGCAAATGGTAGACCCAGACATTTTGTTATTACTGAGATTGATACGCCCTTCGGGAACATAAATATAAATAGCATAATCCAAAACATTTGAGAAAACATTCCACATAGACTCAACATCAGAAAACTTGTCAAATAACCCGTCCCAGTCAATTAATTGTGTGTAGAAACTCATTCATTGTATTAAAATTAGCTTCTGCCCATTTTTTAAGTTTTTTGGGTTTCACACTTCGATAAGGAACACGTAGGCTGAAGAAAATCGCATTATGATCAGAGAGACAAAACGGTTCCCCGACCTCAACACCCGTAACAAACTGTATATCTGTACACAATAGCACATCAAGCATATTTTCCCCACGGGTGGGGACTTCAATCAACTGATACAGCCTAAGCTCACAAAAAACTAATGATACAAATCTAGTGGTATCAGAAAAGTGAATTTCCCCAGTTAACATTTGGCATATTTAAGTCACTTATTATCAAAACATCCCCATTAAGTTCTCGCAATTTTCCCGAATGTTTGAGGAAAGCGCAAAATTTTGACCGATCCCCTGAAGCAGGGGATTGGTATATTAATCCAAATTTTGTAACAGATAATCCAAAATGCACATCAATCCAGAGTTTTTCAATAAAACCATCAACACACTCTCAACAATTCTTAACACATCGAACATTATCAGAACATAACAAGCACGTTTTGCGAGTAAAGTTAAACTAATTTTAGATACCTTGATTTTGTTATGACATACTGAAAACGCCGAGGATATTCTTTGAATATAAAACGCGGCAGCAAAAATTTTAAAGCCAACACTCACACATAATGCCAAGATGCTACTTTTCTGCTGCATTTTTATTTAAGAAAATTAAGGACTAATGACTTATATGTAGAAACCGTTCATAAATTCAAGTCTAGAATACATTTTCAACCCCGCATTATCACAACCGCTTGTTGCGTGCCAAGCCAGTGTCTACCAACGTAGACGCCGACAGTGCTGTCATAACGCAACACCACTGCATAATCGCCAAATGGTTTCTAGATGTCATATGTTCAAGTTCCGACACGCTTATTATTAACAATCTGGGAAACATTGTCGTAACACGTTTCGTCGTATTGCCACTGCATGAAAAAATTTTCCTGCACTTGACAGACATGCAGATTAATGCCTAAACGTTCCACGCAGACATAGCAGATTAACATGCACCCCGAACACACACGCACACACCTTTAGTGTATTCTCAGGACCTATTAACTTTTACTGTGCAGTTTACACAGTAAGCAGCGGATACGTGGTAAACGATACTGCTGTAATATAGTATATACGCGGCGGCTGAGGCCGCCGCGTAAAAATGCTACACCTACGTGCCCTACCAACTCTGTCACACCTATATACATGCCAACCAGGCAGCAGTAGCTCGAAATTTGAAATTACTTGATTTAACCATGTTTCCGAAATTAAAACTATGCTGACTTTTTGATAAAAGCCATGTTTTAATTCATAATGCAACTCATCAATTTTGTTAGTCAAACATCTAGCGTTAAAATAAACACAAGATAACAGGTCATCGTCTATAAGACACACATCATTTGAAATTGGTGGCTGGGAAAATCCGTCAGAGACTCGTGACTGACTTAACCGGTGCGCTTGACGTTTTTTTGGACTATCTTGCCACGAAAAATGACAACGTTTTCGCCAGCATCTCGTCTAGCATATAACTCAGTGCGCAGTTTGAAGTCCTCTTGCCGCTGTTGCCACGTAAGATCAGGCCTGACCCAGACCTTCGTGGCGCCGGCAATATCTTCGCGGATAAACTTGAACCCCGTCAAAAAGCGACGTCGAGAATCTGGATCAGAGAAAACTATTTTCAGAATACGAGACTTAAAGGGTAGTCGGCGAGAGGGCAAATGGCCATCCGGACCGTTTGGAGCATCATTTGGATCAGATGACTGGCCGTGATCACCCGAGCCACCGTCAGCAACAGCAGCTGCATACGTGTCAGCACGCTGACTGGCTGTGTCAGGCTTGCGATTTCCTTGCGTGTGATGTTTTCCTTCGCAAAAAACTCGCGTAACGGAGCTAGGCGCCTTAGCTCGGTACATGCCTTTTGAACGCGCCGTAGATCAGTCTGGTTGCCTTCGGCCTCTTCCACTAGGCTGATCATAACCAACTTGTCTTTCTTGGACTCTGTTTCCGTAGTTTCCGCCACAGATGATTGGATCAGTTCGGTCAGTCTTGGAATGATTGACGTAAGACACTGGTTGACGACATCCTTGTATAATCCACTTATAATCCACCCGCGTTGTATAATCCACTTCAGACTGCGGTGGCGCTACTCCGACTTTTTGTTCCAGCAAAGCCACGCGGTCACGAAGGCTTTTACAGTCTCCGCACACATAAGAGACCTTGGCCAACACGTTCGCCTTCTGCAGGGCCTGAAACTGTTTGTTGTCGATGCCAGCACAAACTGCATGGAACATAGCCGGGCACAGAGGGCATCCAACACGATAGTCCTGACTGCCAATATGGCCCCCACAGGACCCGCACGATTGATCGGTAGGATCTGTATTTCTGGCACTCGGAGAGTCGGAGTCGGAGCCCCGCGGGGTTCCAGAGGTAGCACCTCGACCACCACGAATCACCATAGCCGGTAGAGCGATATAAACAGTATATAGTATAAAATAACTGCCAGTGTATCTCTAAATCAAATGGGTTAAAACTTAGATTAGATTTAGTATCATTGACTCTGACACACTGCCGTCTTCCTTCAACAAACGCACTGACAATATCAATAACATTACTATTGATTCCAATAGCCGTAAATTTACAAATCAGCTTGGAATAAACAACAGAATTGAATGTTTTTTTTTAAATCAGTATATATAATATCAACAGAACCGCTCTGATTGACACGGTCGCACCAGTCAGCATAGCATGACAATAAGTTTGTTACTGTTGATTTTTCACTAAGAAAACCATGTTGGTGGGTGGTCCATAGGTCACTGGAGTAGCAAGGATTTATTAGAAACGAGTTCAAAATAAAATCAGCAGGTTTTGACGCGGCAGATGTACTACTAATGTCTCGATAGTCACAGTACTGTGCAAAAAAAGTTCCTTGTTCATCGGCGTACGACGAGCTTCGTCGTTCACGAAAAGTGAAGAACGGTGGCCGGAAACTGACGAACAAAAAAATGTTCCAAAAATGATTGAAAACACATTTTCAATGTAAAAAAGTGAAAAATTGAAAATTTTTTGTTCGTCACTTTCCGGCCACCATTCGTCACTTTTCGGCCACTGTTCGTCACTTTTCGCGAACGACGAAGCTCGTCGTACGCCGACGAACAGGGAACTTTTTTACGCGCAGTACTGTATTTTGGCACTTTTTTTGTACTTTGGCCTGGCAAGTTTGTGCATTTTTTGTACTTTTTTTGTACATTTTTTGTACTTTTTTGTACATTTTTTGTACTTTTTTGTACTGCTTAGTGCAAGTTTGTACTTTTTTTGTACTATTTTTGTACTTTTTTGGTAGTTTTCATTCAAATGTTTTGTACTATTTTTGTACTATTTTTGTACTATTTTTCTACTTTTATTTTTTGTTTCAAGACAAGAATTTTTGTAAAAATTTGATACTAATTTCGTTAAATAGGCCTTAAAAGTGTAAAAAAGACGTTAAAATTTTAGTTTTCAGCAATTTTTGTACTTTTTTAGTACTTTTTTTGTATATTTTTTGTACTTTTTTTGTACTTTATTTGTACATATGTTGTCCTTTTGTTTTTACGATTTGACATCATTCTGACTTTTCCACAAGAATATTGGAAGATACACAAAGGCTCTGTAGCAATATTGTTAGGCAAAATTTTACACGAGGGGCAAATCACATTCATACTCTCACAGCTATTAGAAATGCACCGAATAGGAAACCTCAGTGATTACTGAATATACGATAAAACATTGCCAAAACAGGTTTCGTAAGGAGGGGTCGGGGTGCTGGCATATATAGTTGGGGCGGAGACACCCCCATTTTGGTCGCCCCCCCCCTGCAACCCGAAATTTTTTTGCCTAAAAATAGTGTTTTATCGTGAAGTTGGTGCGCCCCCCTTTGGTCACTGCCCCTCCATCTATGGAGCGGCTGCCCCCCCTCCTCGCGCCCAACTTTCCCCCCATAAGATTTCGTCTAAAAATGTGCCAAAACGGCAAAAAAACAACGTTTTGCGGTCAAAGAAACGATTTGACTGAAGCCTACGCATGTTTTTACACCTGTTAAGCCAGCTTTTGTAGAAACATGGGTGAATTTAGCAAAAAATTGTCGTCAAACAAAATGAGAATTTTCCCCGCAATAGGGTTTTTTCCGCACAAACAATATGATGGACAGCACTGGTAAACCAGGGATAAACCACACCGTTTTTCACAATTTTTGAGCTTTAGAAGTCTAGAGGAAAGGTAACTCTCTTGAAAGGTGCAATCGTTGGTTTTGGTTGCGTTGGTCAAAAGTGTTTTTGTAAAAAATTATCATGAGTTAAACATTTTGGAAAATTTTGGCACTTCGGAATTTTTAAACAATCAGTTTTGAAATTTTATAAAAAATACTTGTTTCCTCAAAAAACTGCATAGGACTTTTTTCGCACCTCTATAACGTCATAACGCACTCAAAAATGTTCAAAAAGACAAAATATATATGTACACATAAAACATAAAAATGGGGTATCCCAAAAATGTTTATTTTTTGACAAACAAAAAACCAACCATACTTGTAAACGCACTGAAAATGCTACTTTTAACATACACACAACAAAAAACATCAAAAATATGATAGTTTAGAAAACTAAATAAGTTAAGGCCGTTCGCCGGGCTGAAACCACTTACCAGTGACCAGTGTCACCACCAATGGACTGTGGGCTATAATAAGCTACATACATGATATTATATGAACATAGCGCACACTCAAAAAACAATTAAAAAATGATACAAAAAAAGTACAAAAATAGTGCATGAATAGTACAAATAAAGTACAAAAATAGTACAAAAAAGTACCAAAACGGTATATCAAAATAAGGCAAAAATTCAATAATATATGGATCGCTAATTATTGAAAAGTTATGGAAACATATTAAAAGTATGACACAAAGCAGAAAACTATTTTTTAAAATAGTACAAAAATAGTACAAAAAAGTACAAAAATAGTACAAAAAAGTACAAATAAAGTACAAAAATAGTACAAAAAAAGTACAAAATAAACCGAATTAACAAAAAACAATAAGTTAGTCATCAAACAGCAAATGTAGCCGAGCGAAAAAAGTACACTGCGGTGATCCAAAAAGGCTACAAAAAATACAGTGCTGTGCAAAAAAAGTTCCTTGTTCGTCGGCGTACGACGAGCTTTGTCGTTTGCGAAAAGTGACGAACGGTGGCCGGAAAGTGACGAACAAAAAATTTTCTAATTTTCACATTTTTACATTCAAAATGTGTTTTGGAGAAATTTGGAAAAATTTTTTGTTCGTCACTTTCCGGCTACCGTTCGTCACTTTCCGGCCATCGTTCGTCACTTTTCGCAAACGACAAAGCTCGTACGAACGACGAACAGTTAACTTTTTTTTGCACAGTACTGTATCTGGTTGACACTTAGAACTTTTCTTTTTAAAAATGGGAGTAATAAATTAATCTGTCCAATTTTGGGGAAATATTTTAACCGAAAAAAAATCTGTTATAAAAATATGGGAAATGCAAATTCAGCAGCAAACGTTCTGTAGAACAAATATGGAATATTTTCAGGACCCGAAATCATAGAATTTTTCAGTTTAGAAAGATATTCAAAGATTCTGAAAACATTGAATTTCAGGTCTTCACAATGAACATCGACATTATCATAGAAAGAACAGACAGGTAAGCTATTATCATTTTGGGCAAAAACAGAAGAAAAATGCTCACTAAGACAGTGGGCTTTACCTTGATCAGACAAAAATAACTTTCCATGGTCATCTTTTAAAACCGGTAACGAGAACTTATTTTTTAGTTTAGAATTCCTATATTAGAAGAATTTTTGAATTAGGATTTTGAGAAAAATGTAATTGAAGATCACAGAAAATTTTTGTAAGTCCGCGTTTCAGTTGATTATTAATCTTTATTAATAATAATTAATATTATTAGTCTAGTATACCGTAAGAATTCCAAATAGTCCATATCTCTGGTCCATGATTTGAAAGCAGCGAGTGTCCGTTTCTCTAAAAACTTAAGGCTATTTGGAATGTGCACATTATACTTCGTGCGCCGCTTTACGACAGGAACATACAGTGATATAGTCATGCGTGCGAAATATAAAAAGGTAGCCCAAAAAGGTTCTACTAGATTTTGGGAACGTTTTGCCCCATTCCAGAATTTTTTAACCCAGTCTATAGAGTTTAAAAAAAGAAATATTTGCTTTATCCATTTGAAAATAATTTTTAAAGTACAGTCAGGTCTAGATATATCACAACTAATACACAATGCTGTATTGCTCTATTAGGGATGAAACTATGGTACATAGTCGCTGATTTGGCGGGGGGGGATTCAAACGCATATTTAATCAGCGTAAACACAGAAGTTTTCACAGGCGCTGAGCTCGTTTTTGACATTTTCCAAGCAGAAAAACTGATTTTTAACTTTTCCAAAAATTTCAAATTGTCAAAAATCACAATTTTTTGTCATATTGGGGATAACTTTGGCAAAATAAGACCAACTCGCGCCCATTATATCAGTCTGAACTTTTACGAGCATATGTATATATATTTGGTGTAAACTAACAGTTGTGTACTTGAATAAGATACTATTGTGACCTATACATACCATATGTCAATATATGCGTACTGATGTAATGGGCTGATCTAGCCAATAAAGTCAGCCTTACTTTTGACTTTACCACACATTTTGGCTCACAGTACCTTGCGAGAACCCAACGCTTTCCTGGAAAACCCGGGACAACCTCCTATACCGTGGAGGCTGTGGAAGCAACGATTTGACATTTATCTCACAGCCACTGGAGCTGAAGACCTTCCCGCTCGACGAAAAATTGCCATTCTATTACACTGCTTTGGAACGGAAGGACAGCGAATTTAACACAGTCTTCTTAATTCTGATCTTAATGGCAATGGACTTGAAGATGACGATTATGTACGTATGTACGTACGGTACGAATTTTGCAAGTTGAGTACGGAATTCTGTTCGCAATAGATTTTATTTGTTCCTTTAATTTCGCAGTGTGTTAAACCGTTTTGGTCATCTGTCGTCAACTGGATAGTAAACACGCAAACTCGGCATTTTTGTAGCATCTGCGTACAGCTAAATCAATGCAATGACAGACGCAGTGCAACCGGTTGAATTCAAAATGTTTCCTCCTGAAAAATAATAAGTTAACATATAGTAATAATTATATTAAAATATGCACATCCTTATTCTTAGTTTAAGGTGGTATTGTCGCCAAACCAGATAATGTGGGCAACAAAAATCTCATTTTTTACAAATTTTTAGCAATAATTGGGGTATTTTTTTTAAACATTAGGCCAAAAAGTGTGAAACCAAAATTTATAAAAGAAACATATTCCAGTATTACATCCAACTTTTGTCGTTGTCTTGCTAAACCGATTGCCGCAACAAGATGTCAATAAAAATAATATACCTAATATATTATTGTATAATTTTTGAAATAACGAAAAGAATGCTGCTTCGATTTCCTTTTGTGTTGTTTTTGCAGTTTTAATGTCTGCACTAGAGTAAGCCTTGTTTATGTATGTGGGTGTTTATGTCTATAATCACTTGAATAATGCAAAACAAAGCTTTAGATAGTTTGAGCGTTCATGGGTCACCACGTGTGTAGCGTCTATTTGATTTATATAGAGATTTAGCTATCAAACTTTGTGCATTAACAAGCTGATAAAAATTATTTTTGAACGATTAGACCCCCTCACAGACAAGTATGAACTAGGCTAGGCGTTAGGTGACTTTTGCCTAAAGTTGCTAAAACGCCAAGTTGACTGCATCTACTTAATAATTAATTACTGGCACATACTCAATTTCAAGCTTAATTGATAATAATCTTAAAAATGATCTTACTAGAAATTTCAAATATTACTATTGAAAATCTGAAACCATAGCGGTACAATGCATAAGAGGTCGAGTTTCTGTTTATTTGGCCTCAGTTTATAATCGATTCATATGCACAGCCGTATGTTTGTTCATTTGGAAAACTCACCACACAATCACGCCGCGAAGTGTAATGTACTTTCTTTATGTTTTCTAGCTGCACGGACATGAGGCTGTAAGTATGAACAAAAAATCAATTAGTAACTTAACTAACCTCCACCGTAAACTTTAAGAACTCAGCATGGTATCGTTGGACGTGGGTTGTCAGGTTTATTGGGCTTGAAACTGATGAAACCGCCATTCATCATTCACACTCAACTGCGTCTTTGCACACTATAACTTAGCACACGGCTTTGTTTGCAGATTCCATTTTGAAATACTGCCTAATAGACGAGCGTGGTCGGCCTCCTTTCCTCTTAACAGGTTGGGTTGAGCTAAAGGCCATGCTGAGAGTTAAGTCTGCAAAAGTAAACGAACAATGAAAACGGTGAAAACTGAAAAAAATAACATTGTTGAGGTTGCAAAAAACGTAAATAGTAAAAGTAAAATAAAAAGTATTCAATATTCAGTTAAAATTTCTGAGCAATACCCAAACCCTGACACCCTGAAAACCGGCAATTAGTCTGTTGCTAAGTGTTTCTGGGCACGTGTTTATCTGCAGGTAAAGTTAGGCCATAGAGCTAAAGATAGCTAAAATTTTACCCAAAGATAAGGTTATGGTAAACTCTTAATTCTCGGACAATGACTAAGGTAAGCCGCTGTGATAGCTGAGGCTACTTTTAAAATTTAGGTGAAAACAGTGCTTTAACGTGTTTTGCAGCAAAAAAATAATGTGTTATGCAAATTTTAACCTCAAAAGTAGACGCTAGTATTGTATTTTTGACTTTGACTTTACCTTTACCCACAGAATTAATTTTACTTTACTTTACCAATGCGTAAACTTTGCCTACCTTTCCCTGCAGCTAATTTTGAGAATACGGCCACTGACCTGAAAAAAAGCAAATAATAAACCCCAGACAAACATACAACACAATAACAATAAAAATTAAACATTAAATTAAAAAATAACAATTTACCTACAAAAATTTACTATACGACAAAAAACTAGCGTAATCTAACATAAAATACCAACACGAATTCGCAATATCAACATCGCATATAATACAGAAAGAACAACACCTCATATATACGTAATTGAGGTCTATATAACAGCCACTGTGTATGTGGGTGTGAGAGCGTGCGCCTATCGTCTGGAGCTCATGCTGCATCAGAACTGCATCAGAACTGCATCAGAAATAAATCAAAACTAACCATTTTGTATAGTTTTGATTTGATCTGATGTTCAGCGGTAAAAAATTCATTTAATTCGATATGATTCGATGCGAAGGTTGAAAAATTAGTTTTGATTTGATGCACCACAATTTCAAAAGCAATAAATTTGATTTGATGTGCTGCATTAAAAATCAAAACCGCATCAAAACTACTTTGATTTGATGCAATTTCTACATCAAAACAACCCTACAGCTTCGCTTGGATCTTTACTCTATATTAGTCGTCGTCCAAGCTCCCCGAAGTAAGCTGAAGCTCGCTTTGAACCAAACGGCATACGGGTAGGCTGGAACTGTCAATCGGGGGTTGAAAATGCCAGTTTTTGTCTTGTTTTTGGGTCCACAACCACATGCCAATAGGCAATTTTATGTCAAGTGTAGACTAGAACTTCTTTATTTGCAATTTGTTTAGTAAATCATCTATTCTTGGAATGGGTATCTTTGGATCCGATGTTGCGACATTGAGCGCTTTGTAGTCAATGCAAAAACGGCAAGTCCCGTCTTTTTTGCTAACAAGAACGGTCGGTCTGCTCCATGGAGAAAGAGCAGGTTCTTCATTACTTTCATTTCGAACATATTCTCAATCTCTCCCCTTTTTATCTGCCTCTGAAAATGCGGCTTTTGCCGCGGAGCTTTGAAGTTGGTGAGCTTGTGCCGGTATCTAAGTAGTCTTCTCCAAAATTAATGAGGCTAGTCGCATCAAGTTCGTTTTCTGCAACTGCAAACGCAAACGGGTGTTCCAATAGCATTTTTTCAATGCCACGTTTTCTTCCGTTGACAATTGGCTACGCTCAGGGCTGATCATTTGCTCCAGTAGCTGCTCCAAAACTTCAACCCGTTTCTTCCGGTCAGGCTGTGACAATATTGGTTTAGGAGCAACAATCGTTTTCGGTTCTGTTTCTGTTACTGCTTGTTTGACGCTTGGGACCGATTCATGGCTCGCCTCGTATAACTTCAAATGAGCTACCGTCGTGTCCGCATCTATAGTCACCCGGTTTGTACCGATATAGACGCCATACAATTCAACTTTCCGTTATCGTTTACCGTCACTAGACCCGGCAGTATTGTGCACAATGGATGGTTCAATAGAGCGGGATCCAACAAAAACGTTTTGCCTGGTTGAGCTCGGTCGGTATATATATATATATATATATATATATATATATATATATATATATATATATATATATATATATATATATATATATATGTATATATATAATGCATGTTTATGAAAAATGAATCAAGGAGAATAGTATAGCTGGCGCAACAGGTTTACAGTGGCATCTGGCCAATGTACTCAGAAGTTAATGCTTGATGCTTATTGGATGCTTTTGCCAAAAACTTTGTTTGTTAAATTCTTGATCATAATTCTAGATGACTACAAACTCCTAGTTTGGATTATCATGATAGCACTGTGCTAAACTCTACTACCTGCCCGTTGTCATGCGTAGGTAGACTCCAGTTATCATGTCTCTTTTCAATTTCCTAATTTTTGTTGGTGTTTTTTATTCGACATAGCAGCTTTTAAAAACTGGCATAAATATACCATCTATTTCGGTAAGTTTATCGCTATATACTGAACTTCCGCTTATCTGACGGCATTATAAAGAATTCCAGCAAAGACCAGAAAGTCAAAAAAAATCAAGTGTTTGACTTTTGACTTCCATTAGCTTTCAGGTCTTGTAAACAGATAAGCTTGTGCTAGCCATTTTCCAAGTCATCGATTATCATGATAAAAGGAAAGACTTTCTTACGAAAATGGAATAATTTTATTGACACTTGAAAGTACCTAATCACAGACCGTTGCAAAGGCTTAGTTTATTTTTCAGTTTTTTTACAGTGGTGCATTTTTGGGGATATGTCTCATTTCTTGCTGCTTACAACTGATTACATAATCCTTTCTCTTAACTACTGAACAAATGTACCTCAAATATGCTTGACGCTTGGAAAAAATATTTTGCTCGAAATTAACCAAAATGCTGGTTGTTCAATCATAAATATAAATATGAGGTTTCCAGGCCAGTAATTTTCTTGTTTGATTTAAAAGGAGCATAGAATGTCTATTTTTACATACATTTTTTATGTTGACCTGTTTTTTGGGTTTATTTACTTTATGCTTGATAAGTACTGGCACGTCAAACTTGTCACACGAAATCCAATTTTAACATTTCGTATACTGTCGAATACCTTCGCTAAGAATCCCCCTTCCTCTCTAGACACAGTATCAGACAACTTAAATAAATACGAAGTATTAAACGCCGTAACAAAAATTGTAAAGGAGACAGGCAAAACTTTGCGAAAGTGATACGAGCAGCTGAAAATTTTGCAGATAAGATTTCTGTTTGTTGGCTGCTAATGTGCAAAGCATCAGTCGCATGTCAAGTTGACAATTCGTAGGACCGGCATACTCATCCCATTATGTACTCTTGGTTTTTGCGATGCCGCCTCAGCGGCCGTTCATACTAAATTCAGTCAATGCACTGGAACTGAAAATGCATGTAAATCATGCTCAGTTTTAGTGCATTGAATTTCACTGCTGATATCATATCAGCATGCCTGCTGATGGATGCGTTGTGTGTGCATGTGTATGTGTGCGTGTTTTTGAGTGTGTGAGTGGACTGCAGCAAGATTTGACAACGTAAAGTGAACTGCATGAATTGTGTTTGTAGAAAACGTGGTTGTGACAGCAAATTGAGGTCGTAATATTTGGTAGTTTGGTGTCTGTCCGCTGTATTTATACTGTGGGGCACACTTTTTCAAATATGAGTTAAAAGTTCCTATTGTTCCAGAAGGATTTTCGTTGCGTAAACGCGCTATAGAATGACAACAACGACGTTTAAAATGTGCAATTCAATAATTGATCTGTTATTTGACGGTTAGACAAATATTCTTTTAAAATTACGGCACCAAAACCAAACAGATCTATTTGGACAAATCTTGAGCCTTTTTTGACGAAAATACGTCTTTTTTGGTAATGAAGGTTCGTTACCAATGATACATCGGCAACTATGTATATGTGTGTGGGTGTGTAAATACACACACACGCGTAGTGCAAATTTCTGCAAGTACATATATACAGTGCAGCTCAAAATTAACATAATATGATTCCGGAGTCAGCGTCACTGACTTCATTTTGCATTCAGTGACAGCAGTCAACCTATTAACGTCACAGGTCCAATTTACTTCCGGTAGTTTTGATATTCATTAACTGACTCCGGAATCGGAGTCAGTGACTGCGGAATCAGCATCACATTAGTCATCAGTCATCACCATTTTTCAAATGGCTTACATGTGCATGCGGATATACATAAATGTGTAGGTATGAGTGTAGCATATTTTGCGTTCGTGATGACTAAGGTGATGCTAATTCCGCAGTCACTGACTCTGACTCCGGAGTCAGTTAATGAAAATCAAAACTACCGGAAATAACATTGGACCTGTAACGTCAATGGTTGACTGCAGTCACTGATTGCAAAATAAAGTCAGTGACGCTGATTCCGGAATCATATGATGTTAATTTTGAGCTGTACTGTACGTTTGCGCAGTAAAGATATGCACTTTTCCGTGAAAGGTTTTACCAGCAATCGGTTTCTGTCGCGCCTCACTGTGCTGTAGGAAATCAGTGGTTTGTCCTACATGTATCCAGACCTGTATCTAGACCTGGGATGGGCGTCAACTCTCCCCAAACGTTGAACGCTAGAGGCAAGACAGCGTCTAAAAATCTTAGTTTTAATAGGCAAAAATGGCACTTGTCGGAACTTTCTCAAAATTTACGGTATTTTTTATCAATAAGGGGCAGGGTCCTCAAAATGTGGCCGGGGAGCCCGAAACTTTTAATACCGTTCTGTGTATGCCCAAACTAGGCCCAAGAGGCCCAGTTGCATAACCGTGGCGCCCACAATAATAGAGCGCAGCAGTCGACCTATTGCTCAGTCAAAACTCTCTGTTTCCAGACTTTTAACCGGTCATTTTTCAGCTTCAGCTTTGGTTCTAAGTTGAAAGCGAAATGAATATTGCCTATTATGCTACCAGCGTCCCGCAGGGCATTTTTCTTATCTAGTATAAGCTGTGTGAGTGCCAAGGCAACTGTCAGCTACGTGTAGTAACCACGAACACGCCAGTCAATCTAATATGAGTTGACACGGGTACGTAATATATATTTTTTACAATGAGTTTATTGCAGGAGGGTAACGCCCACATAGTGACTTAAGCTTTCACTACGTTTAAAAATATAGTTCAGGTACCGAGTAATCGAGTAACCAAGTAATCGAGTACAAGGGCAAATGTATGTACATACACCTATGTTTGTTTGTTTATTCAAAGAAAAAAAATAACTACTGCAACGTAAATTGTTAGTAATAATTAGTTGATTTCAGTATTATGTAATCAGTTTGTATACGAGAGGCATTCAAGTACGTTATCACTCAACAGTAAGTTCGTTTTCCGCATAATTCAAATAGTTTTAAAAAGTGATTAGTCAGTCGAGCCAGTTAAAAAAATGCGATAAAAACTCGATAAAAGTTGAATCTTTGTATTACACATGCATAGTACAAACAAACAAACAAATTAATTAGCATGCCGCGCTTAATTTTACCGATACGGTAAAATAATACTTGCTGTGGTCATGTAGAAAAAATTTACGCTCGTCAACAAAAGTGCTTGTTATTAATTTAATTAATTCTTTCAACTGCTTTTATACTTTCAATCAATGCTAATGATGTTGGGTCGGTACGATGATGACTAACAAATATATTCTAACCACTTCTCATCATTTTTAAAAAGTTGTTTTTCAGATAGAAACTGTCAATTTGATAAGTGGTTGTCTGCTTAGTTGCATAGATGACCTTGTTCTTTGAAGGATCAGTATTTGCATACAGACCACATTGATGAAATTGATATGGAACTGTGTGTGTTTTTCGCTTTGCCTTAATGTTGTTTCGGGTTAATGAATCCTTTTGTAGTGTTTAAAGCCTAGTTCATACTTTTAATTAACATGGTCCTTATCTTTTTGTCCTTATTTAAGAAATCTATAAACCACATTTTTACACGATGTAAGCTTGGGTGTAGTTTAAAAACGTAGACGAAACTTTCAAGTCAATGCTTCACAGCAGGTGACTGAAAGTTGTCCTTGACCCTGTTCTTGTGTCCTTAAGGACAAGTATGAACCGGGCTTAAGGGGGGGGCTACCTGAAAAAGTGAAAATTTTAGGTTCTCCGATTCGCTTCAAATTTGCACACAATGTAGCCCCAAGGAAGGCGCATCGCAGATGTAACAAACTGGAACCAATGCTTTTGCTAATTTTTCACTAGGGGCTTCCAAAAATTCAATTTTACGTGTAAGTAAAAAAAGTTTTTTGTGGTTGCAAAGCGCCCCTTTACTCGAAATTTTTGTTAACACTGACGAAGTTGATTCTTACATGATTCGATAGCCTAACGTCATATCTCAACCTCTATGATCCATTTTTTAAAAATTTTGCCCATGGCCTGAGCAATGACGTCAAATGTAAAATCACTCAAATTTGGCGGGTCCAAAAAACGGCCATTTTTTCACATTTCGCCTTCGATTTTGGTTTTGAAAATACATTTAAAAATCCGGATCATACGATTTTGCGCATACATGTGGGCTACTACTATGCCAAGTTTCAGCCTGATTGGCTTAATGTGGTTTGTGCTAGAACTGTTCAAATAAGGGCTACTTTTCGGCTTTTTGGCGTACTTTTGCCTATGTAAATACACTGACAAACGCACTGAACCAAAAGTGCACCTTCAAGCTTAATTGTTCTTATCTGAGGTAGAGGTGCCTTGGGGGAGTAACATGTGTGAAAATAAGCAAAATCGGAGAACTTTGATTTTTGACCTCGGTAGCCCCCCCCTTAAGGGGGTAATTGCGTTTTTAGGTGTTTTTTTGAGACACCATAGGTCAGCGTTTACAAATTCAAATCACAAGCGGTCTTTTGCATTAGGAAGAACAATATTTTTCCTAAATGTATGCCATGCATTGAAATTTTACCTGTGATTTTGTTTCCAATATAAGCCACTAAAGAAAGGTCCTTTCCAAAATATTACAATTTTTTTCAAAAAGTTTGCGCCACAGCTCTGAATCATACGATTACCTGTTGGGGCTGAAAGTTGGTAAGGTTTTTGACATGTTTAAAATCCCCAGGCATGTCCCCCACTTTTTTAATAACTAGTCAATTTACTGAGAAAATAGCTGAAAAGCAAACGCACCGAAAATTTAAGATATTTTCTTGTAATTAAAACCCTCTAAAAATGTCCACAGGTGAAATTTCGAAAAAGTGAGAGACATGCCTGGGGATTTTGACCTCTACAGTACTGTCCCAAAAATTCATGCTTAGGCGTCACTTATAACTTGAGTACTGGTGGCGCAAAGTTTACATAGAAATCACAAAAACCTCGAAAACGCAACTACCACCTTAAGTGGTGAGGCGACATGACAATGACAATTTCTATACTGAACTGAGTATATTTGCATTTGCTTTCAAAGTTCCATTAATTTAGGTTAATCTTGTGGTGAGTTATGAAGTTAATCTAGTAAATTTAGTCCGGTCAATTCTAAAAAGACCCCAAGAAAGCAGTGTTACGTTCAACCCGCGTAGCTAGTATTGTACTACCTATTTTAAGCTTGAAGTGTTTGCATGAATGCTACAAAGATTTTTTATGTATAGTGGGCAGTGTTTGTTTCCTAGCGCCTGAAAGCTTCACATTTAACTCACGTATTGAAGTTACATAAGCCAGATAATTTACTGTCAATTCCTGTTTAAAACAATTGAGTAGTAATTTATCTTATTTGGCTGCGAATTTCAGCGTTGTAAATTGCATAACTGAATTTTTTTAGTTTTTTAAACTTCATCATATTGAGTGATGTGACAATTGTTTATTGATTTATTGACATTCGCATGCATTTGTATAGTTTATAACATACGTAACTCAGCGGCGGCAGGTTTTTCCTGCCGCCACCTCAGTGGCGGCAGGACTTTACATTACTTTTCGTTTTTTAATTACATGTGTGCATTGTTCTGCATCAAAATACGGTTAAAGTATCGGGTTATATAGTAAGCATAGGGCTTTGTTAACTTTGAATAGAAAAATTGAAATGTCTTGATTTAAGTTTTGAAATGTTTTGACTTACTTTGATGAGTCTTTTTTGCCGAAAAGTGCCCATCCGAAGAGGGGGGGGACAACGACGTTTTTTCCACTAATAATTTTTTGATAGTTCCGTTTTGTATTTATAATTTTTAACAAATTAAGGTACGACGTTCGAGAACTAATCAGATAATGATAAATTAGAATAATTAATACGTTGCACGTAAAAACCTAGCCCCCTCATTCTCTAAAGCGGCATTGCATAGGTAAGTGTAAGATAGGGCCGTTACAGTATTTAAAGGGTTTTACGAAAGCTCAGCATTGGCCCCGTAGCTCAACTGGTACAGTGCTGGTCTGCAAATCCAGTGATTGGTGGTTCGAATCCCCCTTGGGTCATTCCGATGAAGATGCTTTCTTTCTTCCAGTAAGAACCCCCTTGCTGTCTTGTAAGAACCCCCTTGCTGTCTTGACATGACGAGGCGTACGAGAACTACTTAATTACAAATTAGATATAATAATTAATACATTGCAAGTTTAGAGTGTGAACGTAGCCCCCTCCTCTAAAGCGGCATTGTATGAGTAAGTGGGAAGTAACATAGGCCCCTTAGAGTACTTGAAGGGATTTACGAAAACTCAGCATGCTCAGTAAGCTCAAATGGTAGAGCATTGGTCTGCAAATCCAGAGATGGGTGGTTCGAATCCCAATTGAGTTCCGATGAAGATGCTGTCTTTCTTCCAGTAAAAACCCCTTGCTGTCTTGGCATGGCTAGGTTATTTTTTTTCTATTTAAAACATCCTACTTTTGGCCTCGATTGAATTTTAGCTTAAATAGGTTTTATTTAAATTAAGGTTTGTAAGCCAAAAATGGTTGACCTTGATAATTTTTCAAGTAACCTAATAGGTTTAATTTTAATTTTTTAAGTTTAATTTTAAGATAAAATTTGTTCTAGAGCAGTTAGAATCAGACGCTTAACATTTCTAATTTTATCAAAGAAATAGTTTTAGCCCTACTTGATAGTGACACCATCGTCCATGTTATGTTTCTGCTTATGCGCAACAATTTCTTAAGTTTAGAGTCTGTTTGTGTGATTAAAGTAGTAGATATAATACTAAACCTTTCACTAGAATTTGTTATTTTTTACAGAGTGTTCGCATGAATGAAAGTTGCTGCATATGATATCTTAAAAAATTTCTTTTTCACTCAGAACTAAAAATATGATATATCTTTTTCAATTCTGCAATTGGCAAAAAACCTGCAAAAATGCGGCAAATATGAGGAGAATCAAAAAATTTAGAAAGAAACCTTATTGTATTGACTATTGAGATATTGTATTAATGTAGCAGGAGGTTCAAAATTACAGGCATTAACATTAATTTTTACTTTGCTTTCACATAGAAGTTTGTTAAAAACTGTTGGGAAATAATTGTATGTGCTCAGGAATTTATTGGCGGCAGGACTAAACTTTGTAAAAGTTCGTATGTGTCAAAAGCAGAAATTCACTCTAAAAGTTTGCATGAAAATCCTGCTTGTTATACTGTTTTTGGCATAGGCTGGCCACGAAGCAGTTTGCATAATTTGCGTGTTTCAATTTTTATTTGTCGGGGGCTTATTTTTAAAAGTTGCTTAGAATTGGATAAAAACCGCAATACAATTTTATAAATTTTAATTCAATTATTGTACAAGTTATGTATATATTGCTGTAAATGCAATTTTTATATTTAGTAAACTGCGAGGTACGATTCTGAAGTTTTTAGTTTATGATGCACTTTTGGCCATAATTTCGATGTGGTGTTGCGGCGTTGTCAATTTTTAACACTATATAATGCTGACTTTATAATACTGACTTTTAACAATTGTAAAATACTGACACTATATGTTATTTTAATCTTACGTATAAGATAAGTGAAATTTAATTAGAATTCGGGAAAAGGGTTAGACCCGGCGGTACCGTTCTACGGGCCAACCCGTGTACAGGGTAAAGCAGCAAGCTGGAGCTGCAAAACTATTTTGCAACACACACACAAAATGTAATTCAAAAACCTATTGCGCTGTGGCGCAACAGGAAAAACTTGTGAGATATTACTTTTTTTCAGTTTTTTTAGTTTAGGTATTAGTCAGGCCTAGAAGACCTCCGCGCAAAAACTCAAACAAAGTGTTCTCTACTTGCATGTCGTACTTGTTTTGATTGAAGTTTTTTAAGTGCCTGTAAGTTTGAGTGTGACTACTGAAGAAAGGAGTGATTTATTACGCTTCACTTCTGACCGTGAATGAAACCAAACATGTTGGTGGTAACTAGAAGCAGTACTTTTAGACACAAATGGAAAGTCAGAAAGGTCTCTATGCTGTAGTTTATGTGCTGTGGTGCTGTACCGTGTGTACTGTACTGTACTGTGGTACTGTGTGCTGTAAAGTTTTGTTTAGACATACAAAAAAGTTGATAATATCATTGATTCAGTTGCGACTTAGAAAAATTTATTCCGATCACATGTGATATCGCTCAACGTAGCGTAATCTGGCGTTCTGAATTTAGAGTCTGCAAATTAAAACGTCCAGCTTAAGAGCTACTGTTTTTCCTGTGACATACTATTGCTTCAGCGATGTCACCTAGCTTTTAGTAAAAACTTAGTTGATATACATTCTAGGAAATTATGGAACAAATTGTTGCAATTGATGTTGGATTTCTAAAATGCTTACGAGACTGTGGTAGGGTTATTGGATTACATGTTGCTAAAATGGTCCTAAGTGATTTTCTTATATAACAAGATTTTCAAGCCGTAATGAAGGTTAGTGTCTTCACCAAAGCTCAAAACACTGAAGTTGAAATAAAATCAAATTTATTTTTCACACTATTTCACTGTCAAGCTTAGAGAATTTTAACAGGTTGACGAAATAAAAGCTTGTTATTGAAGCGCTAGCGTCAAATTGTTACCGTTAAATTCGGTTCACACTCGTCCTTGTTTCTGTTCTATTTCTCGTCCTGATATATTTTCGTTCTTTTCTTTTTGTCCCTAAACGATTTCAGGGAAACTGAAAACGTATTTGGTAGTTTTTGCAGGAACCAACTTTAGATCAAGTTCTTTTTGTGTGAAAAAATTAGTTGAAGCAATGCTGACAATTCTTCACTTCAGTTGACTAAATTGTACAGTATTTTTCATTCAATCTCAGTAAACTTGTATTTTTCTTCTTGAGAAACCTTTCTGAGAAACCATTCTTACCTTCGTTTCATGTAAATTTTATTAAGAACACACACACTACGGTATACTTACATATTAACGCTTTCCTGCACAAAGGTTCATAATTGCACCAATCCAGCCTTTGGCTGGGTTTTGATCCGAAACAGTGTCACAGGGACAGCTTTGTGGCACGACTGTCACGCCTAGCCACTCGGCCACCTAGTCGTTTCACTTGGATATCTAAGGCATCCTCGTGAAGTAGCTGATTTTGTGAAACATAACGCCGACAGGTTTCACTTGTGTGAGATGCTGATTCTAATGTAACAGTATGCGAGAAAGGATTAACGTTAACGTTAACATAATTACTTAAGGTGTACTATTTCTTTATATTTATAACATATTTCACTTATGTTAATTCATACGTGAATGCTTTTATGAAAAATTTTTTATCTGTAATATAACATCACAAATGTGTATGCTGATGTTTGCTTGAATGGTTAGTATTATTTTGTTACTTAGCTTTAAACTTGAACAATCAACAATCAACTTTTTCTTCCAGGTGAAGATAAATTAGGTTTACTTCGTGATAGTCAATAACCCTAAGAAACCAATTTACTTTAGTGGTTTCTTCTTGTTACAAACGTAAAGCTAAGACGTTTATGCATTACAATTAGTGAAACAGTGGGTACAAACTCCTTTTTTACGGTTGCTAAGCTCTAAACTTTTGCATATATTTGGCATGAGACCGGGTTATTTTTAATACGCTGTAAAATTCGTTTATTCCCTTATTTAATCCAGCCTGGTACTATTTAGATATTACAGGTGCAATGTACATAGGTATGCTACCATTCAAGACACAAACACCCCCCAACTGGTCTAATACGCTTATTTCTTTAATTCCCATAGACTGACTCCATGAAATTTTTTAGATTACAGACTGGGTGTAATGTTTAAAATTACTGCTGAAATGACTTTTAATTACTGATGACTATTTGTTGAAACATTTTTTCCATTGAACAATCTATTTCTAGACTCAAGAAAGTCATGTACATACAAACATATACATGTTGTGTATACATATATGTTACACAGATTTACAACAAAAAGCTTTTAGCTGTCGAGTTTTTAAGTAAAAATGAAATTACTTTGTAACTATGACAGATAGTGTAATTTTGTCCCACTTTGACAGATAAGTGTAATTTCGTTCCATTTAGTCATTAGATGTACCACCTAAATCTAATTGATACTTTGAAAATTAAAGTATGCTTCCAATGTGTTTTTATTTGTTCTGTGTGTGTTCAATATGACCAGGAATGAATTATTCGATATAGCTGATTTTGAAATAGAGTTTAAGGGTTATAAAGGCAGGCATTTTTACATATTGATCTACATATGTTTTTGATGACCTAAATGTGTTTGGGTAACGTTTATTGACGTTTGTAAAAGTCGCCCCAGTCATCGATTTTTAACTCCACACGTCAATTTCCGAAAGGTCATATTTCCCACCAGGATCAATTTATTGCGGGTGCTAAAACTTTGCTTAGCTCAATGTGTTTTGCGGAAAAATGCTGCAACAAAATTTAAGTCCGATCAGAGGAAGTAAAACTTTTCGCCTGTGAAATCTTCTACTTCTTGAATTCTACAGAGAAAAAACATATCTTGTATAACCTTTAGTAATGACCACGGCAAACAACTTTTACATTTCGTGAGAATGTTAGTGTCTGCATTATTTCATTTCACTAAATTGATAAATATTACATATCTGAACAACATAGCTTTTTTGAAAATAATATTACAGGTACGCGTGGTCATGTTTTTGCTTGTGGCATTAGTAATTTAATTATTTTTTTATTCTGAATTCTTGTTTTACTTCAAACTTTTTTGTTTTTCAGTATGCTTTCAATGCTCATATTTCAATTAACCATTTTTTATACATGCGAGTTACATTGTCGTTCCGAAGCTTTGTTCTTTCGTTTTTTCGAGGTGTTCCTTCCCTGTTTTATACTATGTGGTACTGGATTTAATGAAAAAATATTTTTGCAAAAATATGGACTGATTTTTCTACTATATAATCTACAGAACAAATCTGGTACGGTAATAACATTTGATTACAAATTTTTGTTTCTTCATTTCAAACTTCAAAATATTCAAGTCAACTTATCTCTAAAATATACTACATAAGTAGTGAAAAGATAAAAGGTGTTTTCAATTGAGTCACAAATTAGTTTTATTTTCAGAGATTTAAATATATATTTCTAGATGTGACTTTAACTCGCTAGATGACGCATGAAGTCATGAATAAAAAATTAGTACAAGTTGATACGCTACAAAGTTTGTATGAAATCAGAAACTTGAGTCCTTTTTCAGTGAACAATGTATATTTAATTGCACACGGCTTTCATAAAATATTCCTTACGGAGTTAATTTCTAATTCAGAATATGCAATAAGTGGAACGCATAATTTGTTACTTGCAGGTGTATCGGGCCAATTTAAAGTTTAAGGGCCTATTTAAACTTTAAGCATTAAAAATGTGTAAGAAAACTTGCAAAAAATTCAAGTGATTTGAAAATAAAAAAATAGTTTCCTACTACTTTTATACTTTTTTACGAAGCGTAACATAATTTGGTATGTAGTTTTGTTTGTCAGTTTTGTAACAGCTTGATCGTTAACATTGAACAACATGATAACATTAAATTTATATTTGTAATATATTTCAGTAATAACTGAATTCAGTTAATATGAATTTATTTAAATTAGTTACTTTATTTGTTTCAGTCTAGCATTGTAAGCTATCGTCATTTGTCCCACAACTATTACGGCAAATGTCCTGTAGCCACTAGAGACACGAATGATACAAATTTCTGCCAGTTATTGTGTGTATTGTATATGTAGCAATTAAAGTGTACATCCATCTCGCCAAACACAGCCTACTGTATCTTCACCACATTTTGCGAAAATTTTTTCACATTAATATAAAAACAAAATTTCAACTTTTTGATACTCTCATAACTTCTCTACATTATGGCTCTGAAATATGGAATTTTGTCACTTGGAACAATGCAAATGGTTCACTTCTTCACAGCCCGTATGACACAATTTAAAAGTTGCATTTAAATTTTCTGAAAAAGCTATTAGTCGTCAAAATGACCACGCCTACGGTTGCTGTTTATGGCGAAACGGGCCGTTTCCCACTGATTATCAGCAGACACATTGCTACACTGAAATATTTGTGCAAACTTTTAGCCGAACCAGAAAATTCAATTTTAAAGCAAGCTTATTACTCCTTGTGTTGCGCAGCCACAGAAAACGGCAATATTTGAACCTGGCTTACTACACTAGTTTGCATTCTAGACTCATTACGCATGCATGCATATTGGACAAACCAAGAAATTTCAGATGTTAATGATTTCCTAAGAATTTGCCCAAAACGTTTGAGAGACCGTTTTCTTGTTGTACACTGGAAACAAACACTTCTTGGTCTGCCCAGTTTAGAACTATACTCAAAATTCAAACCTACGTTCGGACATGAACCTTTGTTCTACTCTGGTCTTAATAACGACCATTTAAAAGTTTTAGTCAAATTTTGACTACGTTCTCATGATCTAGAAGTTGAAAGAGGACGCTGGGACCGTCGAACTTCTTATAGGCTCCCGCGCGAACAACGCCTTTGCAGATTATGTAACCTACGAGCTGTTGAAAATGAAATCCATTTCCTACTTGAATGCCCAGTTTATAATGATATCAGACCTTTCGAATTTTCTAACTCAGATGACATTTCTCAATTTTTTATCAATACTATAAGCACAAAAGGTTCTGTTTCTTTAAAAATATTAGCAAGCTTTCTAAAAATGCATTTAACCGTTGAACCGAGCTTTACCAACAGCTATAGTAATCCTTCGTTTTTACCCAAATATGTGAATGTGTTGTGTTTATTCGAATACCACCAGTAACCTTATTTTCGTCTAAAAATTGTGACATCTGCTGTTGATTCTATGTATATGTATTGCGTTGCAACGTTTGCATATTAAATCCCTGCATTGGGATACTATGCATGTTCTTTTCAGTAAACATTTAAACATAAGTGACATTTGAAATTTTTTTGGTCAAGGAGGTGAATATTTTTACAACACCATCCATAGTAGCAAGAGTACATAATAGGGAAGAGTATGACACTCTTCCCTATTCCCAGCCAGGCAGCGCGGTAGATGCGTTGCACATTAACGCCCAAAAGTGGCCCGGAATCTGGCTACCCCCAAGTAGCCTGATTCCGGGCTACCTGGTAGCCCGATTCCGGGCCACTAGCCCGATTTCGGGCTACCAGTAGCCCGATTCCAGGCCAGTAGCCCGATTCCGGGCTAGTAGCCCGATTTCGGGCTACCTGGTAGCCCGGAATCGGGCTACTGGCCCGGAATCTGGCCACCTAGCGTTTAAAAGCCAACAGCCAATCAAAATGCGGCAGCTTTTGGTTCCGCCTACGAACTCGCTACCGTAATCCCATGTGTCGGGACAACGGCTGTTTGAACTGCAAAAGACACTTTTTTTAATCTTTTGTTATTTTAATGTTTTAATGTCCTTATTGTGTAATGTCTGGCTTACAATCAATGATTGGTTCAAAATAATGGTAGATGTTGGTAGTCTACTGTCTGGCAGTACTTATTTAACAGAGTATAGCATTGGACTAGTTTCTCAGTGAACGTACAAGTTCAAAGCAAAAAGATCTCTTTTTGCAACCTATGAGCAAAACTGCTTTGGCGACACTACCACCTTAAATCGTGACTACAAACACTTAGGGTGGATTTCACAAAGGTGGTTTAACTAAACCATGGTTTTACGTACGTTTTGATATGATTTGCACATAATTTCATTACGAAATACCGCCTGATTCGTTACAAATTTCCTAGATTTTCTTAAACCATGGTTTTAGCTTAGTTGAAATTTCAGCAAAATAGAGACCTGCTATGCCGCAGGTTTGAAATTTCAACTGAGCTAAAACCATGGTTTAAGAAAATCTAGGAAATTTGTAACGAACCAGGCGATATTTCGTAATGAAATTATGTGCAAATCATATAAAAACGTGCGTAAAACCATGGTTTAGTTAAACCACCTTTGTGAAATCCACCCAGGACGTTTTCGCTCAGCTGAAATTTTAGTGAAAATTTAATTCATTTATACTTGTAGATTGTAGTGAAAACTATATATAATCATGTATTCAATTGAAAATTATAAAGATAAAAATGTTAAAAACATTAAAATAACAAAAGATTAAAAAAAGTGTCTTTTGCAGTTCAAACAGCCGTTGTCCCGACACATGGGATTACGGTAGCGAGTTCGTAGGCGGAACCAAAAGCTGCCGCATTTTGATTGGCTGTTGGCTTTTAAACGCTAGGTGGCCAGATTCCGGGCCAGTAGCCCGATTCCGGGCTACCAGGTAGCCCGAAATCGGGCTACTAGCCCGGAATCGGGCTACTGGCCTGGAATCGGGCTACTGGTAGCCCGAAATCGGGCTAGTGGCCCGGAATCGGGCTACCAGGTAGCCCGGAATCAGGCTACTTGGGGGTAGCCAGATTCCGGGCCACTTTTGGGCGTTAATGTGCAACGCATCTACCGCGCTGCCTGGCTGGGAATAGGGAAGAGTGTCATACTCTTCCCTATTATGTACTCTTGATAGTAGGTATAAAAACAAGCTGGTGATTAGTGACTAAAGTTTGACCAGAATTTGTTGATCCCTAAGTAACAAAAAATAGGTGGCGCGATTTTTGTGACTACTCGCTGTACTCTCACAGTCTATGCGTATTTTCGTAATGCAATTGCATGTTTCTTTTTGTCCCAGGTCCAGCATTTTTTGGTCAAACTTTAGTTGGATAGGGTTTTCACTAATGACTGACGTGGCTAAACTTTGAAAAATAATGATTCGGATCGACTCCGTTGCATTTGTCCACAATAAAAGCAGTTTTTGTGTAATATACATATTACATAAAACTGCCATTTAATGTATACATTGGATGACTTTCAATTTAATGTATACATGAAATGATTGTACACATTAAGTGTAACATATACCTACATGTGTTACGGATTTAATTAGCTTGTTACTGTTGTAAATCAGTTTGATTGTTTCATCAATAGCGGTAACACATTTTTGTTGCTGTTGATTACTTATGCTATGAAAACTTTAACTACACAATTAACTATTTTATTGGCTTTTTGGGCAGACTTTAAAACATACTAACTCGCAAAAATATCGTTAGAACCATTTTTTGGTTTTTTCTTCCAAACATGCTCAAGAAGTCTTTTTGCATGTCACTTCCAGTTACTTTTTAAAGTAGCTTTACTGATTTCATGAAGGCTTTATTTCATGAGCCTTAATTACATAATTTTAAAATTTTATTCCCGACGCAAGTTATCGTACTACTTGAAGCTGAATTGCATAAATTATGCAAGAACCTTGAAATAGGTTTCTTGAACCGTAGACTCATAAACGCTATAACTTTAATCTAGAAACTTCATTGCTCGTTCAAGCATTAACGTTTAAGCAAATTTTATCTAGGTCAGAAAGGCACTTTTTATATTATTTATTCAAGGTTTTTACTTGATATTCATGATATGCACAATGGCAAGATTGGATGGTAGTTTTTTGTTTTTTATCGTTAAATAATATTCTTTTGTAGCGTCAAGCTGTAACAGCACGTGACCAAATTGTTGAATTTTGTTACCCTTGCCGATATTTCGGCTTGAAAGCAAAACTGTAAATATGGAGGTAATGGCAATTGACATCAATTGATTTAAATTGATTTGATAAATTTGCTCACAGTGTTGACCTGGCCATTGTGTCAAAATTAAAACCTAATGTTGTCAGTTTAAGACTAACCCATTTATGCCACTAAGGTATCAAGCTATCTGTCAGTGTGAATCATTTAATTGTAAGAGAAGACGTAAAAAACTTTTAACCACTGAAAGTTTTTAGGCCGTCTTTTATACTAAAAATCTTGAAAAACGTAAAATGGAACCTTTTGTGCGCTTTAGCTTGGGGGCGAAATCTTGATAAATTAATCCTAGAGAGAGACACATGCAGAGTTTATAATAAGGTAGGTACCCTAATTCAGAACGTTATTAACGCTGTCGGCTAGCTTCCGCTTTTCGCCCTGTTTATCAATCTACGTTTGGTCATGGCTACGTTTCTGGAAAACAACCGTTACAGCTACGGTTTCCATCAGGAAAATCGGCGTCGGGGTCTAGGTTAAGACTTAGTATTGTATTTGTCCGTAAGTTACTGTAAAAAATTTACATCTACGGTTATGATTTCGAGGAAAATATACACCTCAGCGAGTTTAGCCTCGTACTCCCAAGTTAGCGACGCCTCTTTCCCTCTTTATTGTGTTTGTAGGGTTTACCCTTTTTCACTACTATTACTTTCTAGGCGCTCGCCTGCTATTTTAGCCAATAGGAGCGAAGAGTGGAAAGCCGTACAACAAACCCAACAACAGGGAGGGGGGTGGTCGCCTACTTAATCTTCTTACCCTTTTCGCGTGCACGTACAAGTAGTTAACAATAGAAATAGCACCCCCTCAGGTGGGGGGAGAATATCTCGGAAAGATAAAATTGAATTGAAAAAACATGAAGATGATTTTTTAGCGTTGAACTAGCTTAGGCAATGAATACGCATTTGCTTAACATTTTAGAGCTGACATTTCCAATAACCTTATCAAAATATCACTGTTGCGGTGAATAATACATATGTAGGTATAAAGTCATACATCTGCAACCATAAGGTTTTTTTAAGTTTCTTGGTTCTGTGCTAAATTAAATTTGCTTACTTTTTGCAACGAAAACAAATAAACGAATATAACGAAAGGTGTGTAAACTTTTGTTCCGTAACCCTACAGCTAATAAAAAATATACATTTTTTGCTTATTCGGTGTATGCAGTTTTTTTGTACAAAATCAAACCGACACAATAGATAATCGCATATCTCATAAGTTCACGTAGCTTCTAAACATTAAATCCATAAGTTTTGGTGAAATTGAAATTGTTGATGACGATGATGAAATTTGTATTTTTTAATGAAAAGCGCGTAAATTTTGAAACGCCATAACTCAGTTAAATATCACTCAAATAGCATGAATTTAAGTAGACATTTTAGCCCTATTTCAAGGACACACAATTGAGTTAAACCGTTCAACTTTAGTTCAAGTTCAAGCATAATTACTCATTTTTTTATTATTATTACGCTAAAGTTAATTTGAAAGCTTTTTTTTCTTCTAAGGCGACTCACCGAATATCACATAAAGTTAGCTACTGAGAGCGACAACTAACTATGGATTCATTTCCTGTTTACAGTAATGGAATACTTGTAATAAACGCTTCCTCAAGTAATGCTTTCTATTTTAATGACCTCTCGATTGACCCTGCACTATTGTACTTTCACATTTGTTTACAAATCAGTTGATTCGCATTTCGTTTTGTTTCAACTTTATTGTAGCATAACGGGCACAACAGGATAAGTTAAAGTTGTCGCCAACGCAATAATATGGTTGTAGTATTCTGGCTGACGGTTTTCTTGTGAAATGAAAAGAAATGAGCTTGTCGAACAAATATTTTTTTCAAGCTAAGTTTGGGAATCTGTATTTTTGGACTAATTTTTTAATTTGTTTGTGACAAAGTTTCTAATAATTGATAGTTCTTCTTCCGTTTCTCTGATATTTTCTACGATACTACTGCAATTATGGCTTGTTATCCTTGAGTAACATTCCTAGCTACTTCCTGTTCACCTACGATCTTACATATTGTACGTGCATTAGCTTTAATGAATTTTGATTAAAGTTATTCATCAAATAAGCTGAATTTCTCAACGAATCATTTTGTGTATATCAGATATAAATATTCTGCGATATTAGCTGAAGGCCACGTAAGCTTGTTAGTTAGCTGAAGCTTTTTAATGTAACATTTCACTTTCAACTCATATCAGAATCCACATAAACTGTAAGGTAAATAAACGTATATACATGCTGTAATTGATTAATTGATCACTGATTGACATATAAAACAAATAATAACAACAAACATGCTGTATATATTTGTATTTCTATAATGTGCTAATATTGGTTACTAATTTATGTAATTATAATGCGTTTGATGTTGTTTATTATTATTATGTATAATGTACCTATAATATAATACTCTTACATATTTCAGTTATTTCAAAATCGTGCTTCAAGATCGTGTATATTTATACCTACTGTCCACTAATTTTTTAAATAAGGCATTGTTCTATTTATATACTAATGATTGTCACTAACTTATCGTTTGTACTATTATCGTACAGATTGTCCGATGAAGTTGTGACTTACGACACAGAATAACCGCCTTAGTCTTAGCAACGTATGTACAGTACTTAGAACGCTTCTCCATAATGTTACAGTACCCCTGAAAATGCAGAAATTTTATTTCCATAACCATGCATAATCGCTTACTTAGGAGTATTAAATAAAACTTTTTCAAAATTTACCTCAATTTTGAGATAAG
>JASANF010015054.1:0-26188 GCA_030248245.1 Trissonchulus sp. WLG1_4
AATCAAAGGGCTTGCTTATAATAATAGTAAATATGCCATGTATCCACATTACGTATGTTTTATAGTACTTTTTTAATAATCTGACTCAGCGCTATTATATATACTGCTCCACACTGCTTGATCTGTACACACTGCACAGTTTGGGGAATTTTTTATTTGTACTACATACTAACTAACTTACAAGTTTATAAAAAGCTGATTGCAAATTTGCATTAACCTAAAGTAACTCTAATAGACCTTTTTCTTTACTCGTCTTCTTTACTAAAGCTTTTGTCACCGTAAGGTGTCAGATTATCACGAGTTACACTATGGAGCTAGTGTGTCAGCTGTCAAGGAGTTTAATGCTGTGTCAACTTCAAGACGTTGCACAAAAGTCTAACCTTCGGTAATTATGAACGACGCCTGAGGCCGTATATATTTTAAAAAATTATTCGTATGTAAAGTTAGGATGCCCATAGCCACTGTAATGCGAAGGTAAAGTCGTTTTCTCATTTCATAACAACAGCCAATCTGATAGCTAAGGTAGTAAGGTACCCTGAAGTTAAAAAAAAGTGTTTCAACATGTTTTGCAGCTAATGTTAATGTATTTTGCTAATTTTTAACCTCAACGGTCCACGTTAGCCTTGTTTTCGACCTTAACTTTAACTTTACCTTTACATGCAGAGTTAGTTTTACTTTCACTTTACCAGTGAGTAAGGGTAGCCTAACTTTAACCATGTGTAATTTGAGAGTACTGACTCTGGAGTGCCGGTTGTTGCAGACCCCGCAAGTCCGGTCGTAATGTGGTGCGTAAAAGCATCATGCTTCCTTCGTCTGCCACAATGGCCGACATGGAATGTGCCGTGAAGAATTTGTCCGTTCGATTTCGTAACAATTGCTGTGTGTCTCGGCCATTGGAAATGGACACGAACTCGGCAACGGAAACTAATGAGGCGGTGCCTAGTACCTCAGCCACTATAATTGCGTCTGAGAATCTACCAAGTAAGCTTATCTTCAGCTAGGCTAAGTTCCTTTTTGCAGCGGATTTAGTAGATTTTTAAACGTATATGTTCGTCGAATTGGCGTGCCAGGTGATGCGAATTAGCCCACTCCAACTGTTAGTGGGTTTGTGCAGGAGGAGGTTAGCGGCGAAGGCAGAGGCAGCCTTGGTGGTGGTGGGCGGCGGGGCGGTAGTAGATTTCTGGCATATGCTGTTGTGCGTACGAATAAGTTTTAATTCGATGGACGGAATTTTTTGGCTTAAAATTTCAGATGTCAACGCTCAACATTTTTTTGGTTAAAACGTGACTTTGTCTCAATGTTATTGTTGGTTAGCTGTAAACACACTAAGCCCTACAACGCTGTTTAAAAAATGTTTAAAATTATGTACTTATCTTGTTTTACTATTTTGTAGTTTCTTATGTTTTATAAATTTTAGTAGTCAATTGCTCCCCGCTGCAAAAAGAAGTCGAGATGGAACGCAAGACACCTGCAAAGTCAGCTAAGTTAAGTAAGTGATCAACTATATTTATTATTTTCTACATAAATGTTTTAAAAAGAGTTCTGTCGTGAGTACACTTTATCAGTTTTTTCCATCTGTGTTTGTTTGTGTAATGTTGTTTGTTTCTGCTATAACTTCATCAATATGCTTTGGTTACTTTGGTTGAGAATTAACATGGAGCCACAATGTAATGTTTCTATCTTCTGTATAAACTGAATTCTTTGCTGTAAATCCGGCCTAACTGCTCAGTTTCTTAAATTTCTTAAATTTTGTGTCGTGATATTCTAGGGCTAAACGAATTGTGGCAAAGCGGCGGATGCAAGTCCATTTCCAAAAGTGAAAGGAAAGCCCTTCGTAGTGGTCACAGATCGTTGAAGCATAATATGGTTATGGATCGAAAAACTTTGCATCGAATCAACGTGCCCATCAGACTAACCAGTCCGGTGCTTGAAGTGAGCGGAGGAGGGAGCTTGTCGGATCAATTTCATGATTGTTCGCCTGGTCTCGTCAGTGGTTGTGAATTGCATGGCGCCTCTCCCACGGGCCTAAGCGATAGACTATCGACTGAAACTGTCAACTGTCGATGTCATTCTAGTCAGTCTAAACGATCGTCTGAGCATGAGGGCTCAAAATCCAGCGATTCCGCATATTGTTTACCGTCTGTGGAAGCCAGTAATGTTGACCTGCCTATACCGTCTAGTCCGACCGGTTATGCTCCCCACGGCTTGTCTGATATGCAAAGTAGACTACTGCAGGTATGTTCGTCCTTCATAGGCACGTACAGCTATATATATATAATTTTTTGTTGAGTCAAGTTATTTGAGGGTTTTCCCCTTCGCTCGAGCAAAGTTCCGTAAGTTTTGCAAAAGTTTCAGTCAAAGAATCTCATTCTCACGTGGCTCAACTTTTTTTAAACCCTTCTCACTTTTGCCTCGATTTCAGCTCTCCGCATGTATTCATGTGCCATCTGTATACTTGTTTGAATAAGCTTGCATAGCTAGTTTACATGTTTTATGACAAGTATAACGTATTTTCGTGGGAAAGCAGTTTATTTTTTTTCAAGTGCTTACATTTTCTGTTATAACCAGCTTTCTTATATTTAAATGAAACCGAAGGCATGATAACTTTCACGCTGACTTATGTCGGGTATGGTCACCTTAGAACTTAATTATTTTCGCAATTTCTTTATTCCAGCAATATTTCTTCTGTGTTTTTTGTAGCCCTACTACCGCGAGCTTGGTGGGGGAGACAGTATTTTCAGCGATGGATGTGAAGATATGCAGAGGGTTTATGATTTTTGCCGGCAAACTGAGCCCTTGAGTTTTTACTGGTACCTTAATTTAAAGTAAGTCTCGTCGTAATGATGAGAAGTTTTGCAGAAAAATGACTATATGCTTGCTGTTTCTTTCTCGAACTCTTCCCATCTATTTTATTCTGATGATAGCATCATAGCATGCGTCTTTTACACTGTTAGAGTTTTGGCGAGTTATTTAGTAGCCAGCATCGTTGTGATTCTTGATTAAACACTAACCTTGATTCTGTTGAACTGTTTCATCTGATGGTGTTGTAGTAACAGTAATTTGAGAAACTGGCTTAGACCAAACCTTTTGGTCCTTGAACCTATTTACATTTTTCTATTTAATTAGCGATTTTTATTTATTACTACCATCGAAGTTAACATGCAATTTTACAGAAGTCAGTCAATTTCGATTGTGATAAAGTGGTTTAAGATCTGGTACCTTGAAATCTGCAGGCAGCAGTTTCGATGATATATTGGCGGATGTTTATATTATTTTTTTCAGATACGATGCATCCTCAATTCGGAAGGTTGGGGAAGGCATTTCAGGGGAAGTTTTCATCGCAAAGCCTAATGAGTCTGCTGAAAATTTGGATGAGGTGGTCTTGAAGGTGATATTGCTTTTTCTGATATGTGAGGGTCGGTTTTGACTGCATTCTATCGACTAGAGCAGAAGTATACACAAACGCGAAGGAAGGTGGCTGCTCTCAAGTTTCATAGCGCTAATTGCTACCATGATTTACAAGCGACTTTCGCTACAGAACTTTTCCTTTATTTCAACAAAGTCTATAATATGTTTTTATGTTTTACTCATTAGCACAAATTACTGTCAGCGGTGCTATGCTAAACATAACGGCATTTTTATTGTAATGCACATTGCACAGTGTTGCACTTGTGACTATTTGAAACTTCCTGACATTATTTTAGATAATTCCGATTGATGGTGATACAATAATTAATGATGAAGAGCAGAAAACATTCAAAGAAATTTGGCCTGAAATTGCTATAACACAGTTCGTTCTATTCTTTTTTTCTGTTCAGTTTGTTTGTGTCGTCTAATTCACTTATTACTATATTAGCGCCTTTTTGGCTTGATGCTTACTTTTTGGATCAAATGCAAATGTGAAAAGAAAGTACTAATATAAGGAACAATTTTACTATGACCGTTTAAGAGATTCAGTTTTATATTAGCTTCGTTGTGTCTCGTTTTTACCAGAGGAATAAGCCATACTCAGCAGAAAAAAATATGGTGAACGCTGGCATTGACTAATCAAATAGTTTGAGTTATTTTTTATTCTTGAGTGGGCCGGTCACAATATATTGGCATTTTATCAAGCTAGTTCCTAATTCCTAAAATAGATTGAATGGTTGATAAAAATTTGTTTTGCCGATAGCTTGTCATCATCGTGTTTGAAACCCAACAGAAATTGCTATACCAAGTGTTTATTACAAATTCCACTGATTCACAAAATTATGAAAACTCAAATCTGCTTAGACTTTGAGAAAAATTAAGTTATTAATCGGACGCATATTAAATTCGTTTAATTCACTTTAGGAATCGGACCAAAGATAGTCCGTTAATTTTATTATTAGTTAGACCTTGTATAGCAAATTGTTTGGCAATTCTCTGGCTCTCTCTGTTTGACCTATTACGACCTCTGCCTGCCGAAAATGGGTTTTTGTATTTATGATTTCGTGTAGACTGTAAAGGCATGAAAAGTATATTAGTTGGTGTGTGATTTGTCTTAAACTGTGATAGTATATACCTATTGTGCCATTCTTGGTCTCTACCTTTACCATAATGTGTTATGTTATGTTGTAGAGTGGTTGTAATTTAAACTAGCACTATATTGGATGTTTTCAGTGAATTGCATTCTCTTGGAGTTGATGAGAGTGATGAAGATTACTATTGTCCGAATTTTGTTACGCTATTGGGGTGAGATTTCCGCTTTAAGTTTTAAATTTGTATATATGTGTCAGGTTGCACGTGTCAGGTTGCACGTGTCAGGTTGAGCAGTTAATAACTTAAAATTTTAGATTTTGTTAGAATTTTTTGCAAGAATATTCTTCTGTCATTTATAGTTTTGGTTCAAAATTTTTGACTATAAATTTTGGCTAGATTCGTTCAGTTGGATTGCGTTAAATGTACCTGATCTATGAAAAAATGTTACTGTCTTTAATTTGTGCATACAATTAAATTAGAGTGTTTTACTAATATTAATTGCTGTTTAGTTTCCTTCTACTTCTTTTTTCTGTGAGGGATGCTGTTGGTTTTTAGCGATTGCTAGCGGAAAGTTTTTTCTCCACTCCTTGTTTTATACGCTCTATTTTAACTTCGTTTCAGTACAATATTGGTGGAAGGGCCGTACCCTGAGGTACTTTTGAATTGTTGGGACGATTTTGCCAAGGAAGGCACTGAAAATGATCGCCCAGGTAAAATTAATATCATTCGCATTAATAGCATTCGTTCTGTGAACGTTTTGATGGTTAGCGGTCTTAATATTACGGCCGAAGTTGTATAGGTCGTGGAAAACATGAAATGTCTGAGTCATCGAAGTTTGTCTGCTATTCAGATTGCCTTAAAAACTCGGCTGACTTGATAATATTGTCTGAGTGATGTCTGTGATATTACGGCACCACCACTGAAGGCAGTCTGATTAAGTTTGGACTCGTATGGCATGGGCCCTGACATGGGATAATTAGTGCATAAGTAGTTACGCTTTTATCAAATTGCTCATCAATATTATATCAAAAAATATTTTTTGCTTAGTAAGTTGTAAATAAATTTTTCAGATATGCTTCCTGAAAACCAGTTGTACATAATCTTTGAGTTTGCCAACGGCGGAAAGTCTTTGGAGTGTTATGAGGTAAGACTTAAAAATATGCCTTTAGCACAATTTCATAATTTTGGTGTATGCCTTAACCTTTTACACAATTTTGGATTGTTTGTAACGCCTCATTTCATCGTTTGCACCTACTACAGACTACAGAGACAACCGTGAAACGGCGTTTTAAGGAACACGTCATGTGAACTATTGATTATTTTGAATCTATGCAAATACTTAATACATTTTCGTGAAATGAACAGAAATGGGAAGTTCTGATTTTTGAAACAGCTTTATGCTCAGACTACCTGAACGCATCGTATCGTTGTCGTCTTGAACTCGGTCGATGTGATTGCTACGTTGAATATTTGCACTACAGACTTATCAACCTAGGAACTTTTCATGAACGAATATTAACTGGATTAGATTAACAGATTAACTTCAAAGCATAGGCTTAAGTTAAATTCTTAAATTTTGCAAATAAATGCAGATCATACGGTTAGTCGTTCTAAAAAGTTTTAGGCCGGGTTCACACTGGCACTTGCACAAGCACAAGCACAACCGGTTCACACTGCAGAAATTTCTGCACAAGCACAACGCTTGTTCAAAAATTTTATCTTTTGCACAAACACAGCCAATCAGCGTAGAGATTTTGCAGCATTCAGGTTGGGTGTACGCATAAATGGCGCAAAATTAAACGAAAAGGTGTGGTTTTAAGGGGAACCCTTGTCTAAATGGATCATATATTAATTGAAGAGGGCATTGCGTTTATTTTCGTTTTCTTTCTTGTAATTTTAGTTTCGCTTATTCTTTAAATTCAAATTGCGTTTTAGCATTATTTTTTCCCTGCTTTCCAGTTTATTTTCCTTAAATTTAAAAATTTAAATTTGAATTATTACGAGAAAGTTTTAAGACTGAACTTTTTAGCCCAAAATTTCAGAACAAAAACGAAACTTCTCAACAGAAAAGACGTTACATTGGCGGGCATAAATTTGATTGGCTGAATGGCTGGGCTTGTGCTTGTGCACGTTCCAGTGTGAACGTCTACGCGGTGTGCTTGTGCCTGTGCCTGTGCTTGTGCTTGTGCAAGTGCCAGTGTGAATCCGGCCTTATAATTCGCCAATCTTATGCTGAGTTACTGAAGTTAATCTAGTTAATCTAACGCAGTTAGGTAAGATTTGCTATCATTAAAAAGTCCATTAGGCTTTGATATAATAATTAATAATAGTTATTATTTATTAACAACTGACTAAAAATGTTACGAAAATTATTATAAAGCCTTGCAGCAGTTTATGACAGAAAGTTGTGTGTTTCAGCTGCAGTCAGTGGAGCAAATGTACAGCATAGTGCAGCAGCTGTCAATCAGTCTGATGTGTGCCGAAGTGAAGTTGAGTTTTGAGCACCGAGACTTGCACTGGGGAAATGTGCTGCTACATCCTGTTCCAGAGGATACTGTTTTTCGTAAGCTGCAGCGCAAAATTTTGGCATTATCATAATTATTGTAAAGGTCAGAATTCGTAAGCATCTCTCACATTTTGAACTTTATATACGGAGAACTTTTAATTACAGAATGATACGTAAAGCTTCTGGTGGTTTGGATTTTGATTCATTTCTCAGCTCGACCAGTATCAAAAAGTGAGGGAGATGCTTGGGGGTTTTAAACGTGACAATAACGTCATCAGCTTTCAAGTCCAATTCTGTGGCGGAATGGATTTAAAACTGTGGCGCACTTATTTGTGTAAAATGTAATATTTCGGGAAAATGTTGGATTACTGCGCTTTCAAGCCAAACAAAGTGTCCACTTTTGACGGCGTACTTTTAAGCCAAATATAGTTCTACTTAATTTCAATATGAATATATTGTAACCAGCTGTACTGTTACAAAACTACGTAAAGTCTTTAGTACCCCCCATACGTACTCCTAAGCTACATCAGCTACGTGCGGTGCAAGCCATTGTTTGACGTCACACCGCACGCGAAAAGTCACACACGCACACTCACACTCACACAGCAGCCAAACATTCGGCGGACCGCAATTTGCGTCAGCAAATTCCGCCGTGAGTAAACTGGCCTCTATAAAAGGCCGCTGCAGTAAACTCAGCCAGTCAGTTCGACTCACTTGTTTGCCCTGGTAGGGCGGGTTTGAAAGCTCTGATAGAGCTGCTTGAAGGCTCTGATAGAGCAGTGTGAAAGCTCTGATAGAGCTGTTTGGAAGCCCTGGTAGGGCGGTGTGGAAGCTCTGGTAGAGCTGTGTTGAGACTCTGGTAGAGTTGTGTTGAGGCTCTGATAGAGCTGTGTAGACGCTCTGGTAGAGCAGTTGTGACGGCGTGTTACGCCGTAGTAGGTTAAGAAGGCGAGGTCGCCTATTGTGTTTGTTTCTTGTAGTTTTGGGCTTGGCCCTTGGCGTGGTACGCCGGTTAGCAAGCGCGGAGCGCTGCTGTATTTTGTCGAGATTCGACTGCCGTTGGCTGTTACGAGCGCGGTGCGCTATTGTTCCTGTTAGTCGACCTTGTTAGCACGCGCGGACGCGCTGCTATAGTCTGCTGTTTACGAGCGCGGTGCGCTGTTGCATTACTGTTGTGCTGGGTATTATTTGTGTGCTCTTGTGCTCTATTTGTAGAAGTCTGTGTATTGTGAAACAGGTATGTTTTGTCACCTTTTGTGCCTCATATGTTAGTGTGCCATCTATATCAACTCATGCAATAAATAGTAATAACTTTGCCGTAGTGTAGTCAGATTTGTGCTCTTAAGGTCACGTTAACGTTTAGTTTGGATTACAACTAATTAGTTGAATAGGACTTCGAGTTGGCACTTTGTGCAGTTAGTAATTGGGTTCCTTACTCTATCACTAGAACCTGCAAGACCGGCCAGTTGCTCCTAGGTACGTGGTAGCCGGTCACATAGTGGCGACCCTGACAAGTGATAGTGAACATTTGGACGACAGTAAGCAAAGTGTTAGTGATTCAGCATCTAGTAGAGACTTGCACAGTGAGACTGAGTTAAATTCTGTAAGCAACTTGACAGATTGGAACATACACGATAGTTTTGCATTTGAGCAGACCCTTCATAGTTTATTTTTTGATAACGACTGCTGTGTTACAGAATCTTTTCCTTTAGGACACTGGTTTGGACCCAGGTTTTTAGTCGCACTCAATTCAGAATACAATATACGTCAGCTTTTGCAGCAATACAGACGCATTTCTTACGTGACACACAGCATGGCAAAAGCAGATCCCGATTCTATTTCTAATATTTTAAGCCCACGACACATACCTATTTTCAAAGGGGGGATTAATGATGACTTTGATGAATTTATAGGATTGTTTGAGCGCGTTGCGCTAGTTAATGACTGGTCTAATGTATATAAGGCAAAGTTATTACCCGGGTTTTTACAAGGATATGCAGCTGAGGTGTGGGACAGTTTCCCAGCTGGAGTTCAGGCTGACTGGGAAACAGTTAAAGAGGATATGCGTCGAGTCTTGTCCCAGTCAGTGTCGAGTCTGAGTAGCAGCGAGTTACATAGGCGTCTGCAGCGTGCAGGCGAGTCTGTAGAGGAGTATGCACGGGATATACAGAAGCTAGCTAGGAAAGCATATGGAGATGAAGTCAAAGGCACACCACGAGATAGGTTAATGAAAGAAATTTTTGTCAATGGACTACAGAGACACATACGTCGTTTTGTGCTGTCAGCACGCCCAGCATCTTTTGAGGAAGCAGTCGTTAGAGCAAAAGAGCAAGAGTGTTTTGACGAAATGGATAACGGACTACCAGTAAAAACTATTTGTTGGGCACAGCCAGAAAGCACACATAGGAACACACAGAGTACACAGGAACACAAAGACACGATGCAGACACTAATTGATAGCATGAAGCAACAAAACGAACAAACAATTAAGCTTATGGAAGAATGTACGAAAATTGTTAAGGAAGCACTATCGTCACGCAATACCGAGCCGAAGGCCCGGTACCCACCCCCACGTCAGGACCCGAACTACATCCAGCGAAACCGCAGAACTATAGACGGTAGGCCTATATGCAACAAATGTGGCAAACCAGGACACATTCAAGCCCGCTGTTTTAGAAATCAAAATCAGACCCGATACCAACAGTCACAGTCTAATCCGACCCCCCAACGCTTCTCAGTCCCACATGGCAACATGGGCACTGCCCGAGCTGTAGCAGTCGAGACACAGCCAAACTCAAACGAATCAAGTGCAGAACAAAACAATTCACGCACTACCATAGCACATGAAAATGAAGTTTTAAGGGAACAGAACCAAAGGCTGATAGCCAGGCTTTTAGGCGGTGCAACAAGTGAAAATAATGCACATGGGCGGGTGGTGTTACATACCACCGAACAATCTGTTCCCACAGATGCACAGACAACATCAAAGCAATTCATCAATTTAATACGTACAGTCGCCGGACACACACCTATTGTCTATGGTAGGCTTGAAGGTAACCCAGTGGAAATGCTAGTTGATACTGGCAGTTCGATTACGTTAGTGAGACCGCAGTTAGCATACACCGCAGCAATCACCCCAATATCTGGCAAATGTTTGTCACTGTCGGGGCATTCCTTAGAACTCGTCGGCTCCGCTGAGGTGACCATCGACCTGGCCGACCAAAGTAAGACAGTAACAGTGCATCTTTTGCGAAACAGCCCGTTCGACGTCATACTAGGCACCGACGTCCTTGCTCAATTTGCTGCCAAAGTAGATTTTCCTGATGGGAAATTAAGCTTACCCAGTGCAAACTTAGAATTGTGGCCACCTGCAGCACCGTCTAGCAAACTCAAGGACCAATCTTGCATCACAAGGGTGGCCCTAACATACGATACATCAATACCACCCATGCGCTGCATGCACGTTTTTGCAAGCCTTGAGCATGAAACACCCGCAAAACAAGGTATGCTAGAAATTCACCCACAGGTACAGCACAAGTATTCTCTACTCACAGTTGATGAAGCAGTGACGGTCGATGACCGCGAACGCGTTCCTGTCTTAGTCTGCAATGCCACAACAGATGAGGTAGTGTTAAAAAAGGATCTTACAGTTGGTGTTTTTGTCCCATGTATAGAAAATCCAGATCAACATGCATTGGGTTCCATACAAGGTACAACAGCGTATACAGATGAGGAAAAAACTGCATTGCTGAACGAAATAAATTGGTCGGAATCACAACTTGCCCCTGAAGAGATACATGAGTTAAAATCCCTCATACGTGAGTACGCAGATGTGTTTGCACGTAACGATATGGATTTAGGCTACTGTACACTAGTGGAGCATACAATCAACACTACTTCAGCAACACCCATAAGAGCCAGACCCTATAGAATGCCTGAAGCGCTAAAAGCGGATGCTAAAAAGCAACTGCATGAAATGGAAGAAAAGGGCATAATACAACCGTCAGCAAGCCCATGGGCTAGCCCCATGATTATGGTCAAAAAGAAAGACGGTTCGTACAGAATAGTAGTAGATTATCGTAAACTGAACGCAGTCACTGTGGGGGATTATTACCCTCTCCCCAATATCACAGAAACATTGGAACAATTCAGTGGGGCTAAATACTTTTCTACGTTGGATCTAGCTTCAGGGTACCATCAAATCTCCGTAGAAGCTAATGATAGACACAAGACAGCATTCACAAGCCCGTTCGGTATTTTTGAGTATACACGCATGCCTTTCGGATTGAAAAACGCCCCAAGCACGTTTCAGAGAACAATGGAATTTCTGTTTGCTGGCCTTGTAGGTGAAACGTGCACAATTTTCATAGATGATATCCTAACGTATTCCAAAGACTTCCCCTCGCACTTGAAAGCCCTTGAGTTAGTCTTTTTGCGTCTGAGAACCGGTCAATTCAAGTGTAAGCTGCGAAAATGTCTGTTCGGCAGACAAAAGGTCCCCTTCCTTGGACACATTATATCAGCAAGTGGAATTGAACCTGACCCAAGCAAAATTGAAGCAGTGGCAAATTTCAAAGTGCCAAAAACCCCCAAAGAAGTGAAATCGTTTCTTGGTCTTGCATCTTATTATAGACGTTTCGTGAAGGGATTCGCAACTATAGCTAGGCCTTTACACAAAATTGCAGAGCAAGATAAACGTGAGTTTAAGTGGACAGACGAGTGTCAACAAGCATTCGACACTCTGAAACAGCACCTAGTCCAAGCACCGATCCTAGTGTACCCTGATTTCAGTCGAACGTGCACTCTAGCAACTGACGCCTCCAATTATGGAATAGGAGCCGTGTTAGGACAGCATCATGATAAAGGTGAAGTCGTCATTGCCTATGCCTCTCGGGCATTGACGAAGGCAGAAACGAAGTTTTCTACTATTGAAAGGGAAGCATTAGCTACTATTTGTGCAGCAAAACACTACCGTCCCTACCTCTATGGCAGACATTTTGTAATCTACACAGACCACGCTCCCTTGGGCTGGATAATGACTATGAAAGACACATCTAGTCGCCTAGCTCGATGGTATTTAGAACTCCAACAATATGACTTTGAGATCAAACACCGCGCAGGAAAACTAAACACAAATGCAGATGCGCTAAGTCGAATACCACCTGCACAAGCATATGCAACCAACGTGCCAGACAAGAGTCCGGACGATGTCCGAATCGAAGAGTCAGCATTTAAAGAGCCAGCAAAGCAAATAGTATTCAGTGCAGCTCAATACGTCTTAGAAAATGACCTACTGAACCATTGGTACTCGCCAGTGGCTAGCCTGTACCTGACATACGCCCTTTCCACTGGGGCTGCCTTGGTCAATCCAGCCGCTCACATCTCGCAGGCCGATTTCAACAAGTGCACGCTCGGTCATAACGATCAGGAGCGGTTGGATCCCTTCAACGCCCTGGAGGAACCATTTCACCCTGCTACAAGCGCAGAACTCAATTCTGTAATTGGGGATCCCGATGGACTGTTTTATCCCTCTACTCTCTATTCGGGACGCCGCAACCGACGCGTGCCATCCGGCCCGCAAATCCGCCGCTACACCATGTGACTGAACTGTAACATGGACTGAAACAGCTATAAACTGAATGTGTATGCCGTATATTATTTGCATCTATTTATTTTGTTTTGTTTTATTGCGTATTGTCTTGTCATGTCTATGCAATTATCGTGACGATTCGTCATTGAGCGAATCTGATGCTATAGTATATACCGTTCCAATTGCTCACTATTTGCTGTATTATTGTCATGTTCCTTGTCCACTAATTTACTTGAGGTAACGGTACGACGGATATACAACTATTTAGCGCAACCAGCAGCGCGTAATACTTGTATTAACCCTCGCACTGCTTTTATTGGTCATGTTACCAGCTATTATTCGTGTAGTTCGTTTATTCTACTTTTCTGTATAATTTAATTATGCACTTATTCTTATTTTACATTTGACTGTTTGACATTTATCATGTATGTGCTGTAAGCGTATTTACCCGGACAATCGTCACACAGCATTCGTCCAGCACATCTGAACACAATACCCAACACCAAACATGTATACCATTATCCTTAAGACGGCCTAACTTAAGACAGCATTACCCCTGCACGTCTCACGTACACATTACCGTCCATCACATATATATTGAACACATGTGTATGTTAGCGCGTGGTCGCGCTCTTGGAAGGGGGAGTATTGTAACCAGCTGTACTGTTACAAAACTACGTAAAGTCTTTAGTACCCCCCATACGTACTCCTAAGCTACATCAGCTACGTGCGGTGCAAGCCATTGTTTGACGTCACACCGCACGCGAAAAGTCACACACGCACACTCACACTCACACAGCAGCCAAACATTCGGCGGACCGCAATTTGCGTCAGCAAATTCCGCCGTGAGTAAACTGGCCTCTATAAAAGGCCGCTGCAGTAAACTCAGCCAGTCAGTTCGACTCACTTGTTTGCCCTGGTAGGGCGGGTTTGAAAGCTCTGATAGAGCTGCTTGAAGGCTCTGATAGAGCAGTGTGAAAGCTCTGATAGAGCTGTTTGGAAGCCCTGGTAGGGCGGTGTGGAAGCTCTGGTAGAGCTGTGTTGAGACTCTGGTAGAGTTGTGTTGAGGCTCTGATAGAGCTGTGTAGACGCTCTGGTAGAGCAGTTGTGACGGCGTGTTACGCCGTAGTAGGTTAAGAAGGCGAGGTCGCCTATTGTGTTTGTTTCTTGTAGTTTTGGGCTTGGCCCTTGGCGTGGTACGCCGGTTAGCAAGCGCGGAGCGCTGCTGTATTTTGTCGAGATTCGACTGCCGTTGGCTGTTACGAGCGCGGTGCGCTATTGTTCCTGTTAGTCGACCTTGTTAGCACGCGCGGACGCGCTGCTATAGTCTGCTGTTTACGAGCGCGGTGCGCTGTTGCATTACTGTTGTGCTGGGTATTATTTGTGTGCTCTTGTGCTCTATTTGTAGAAGTCTGTGTATTGTGAAACAGGTATGTTTTGTCACCTTTTGTGCCTCATATGTTAGTGTGCCATCTATATCAACTCATGCAATAAATAGTAATAACTTTGCCGTAGTGTAGTCAGATTTGTGCTCTTAAGGTCACGTTAACGTTTAGTTTGGATTACAACTAATTAGTTGAATAGGACTTCGAGTTGGCACTTTGTGCAGTTAGTAATTGGGTTCCTTACTCTATCACTAGAACCTGCAAGACCGGCCAGTTGCTCCTAGGTACGTGGTAGCCGGTCACACACTTGCAGTTTTTGCTTATGAACGTTACAGTGTTCCAAGAAAACAACCAAAAACCCAAACAATATTACCCCCTTAAGGTAATATTAACGATTTCGACAATGTGACTTTGAGGCAAGTTTTTGCAGGGATTTTCAAACTCACAGCAAAGACGTAATATTTTTCGTAAACTAAACAAAAATTGTCAAGTGTGTTTTTTTAGTTTTTTGAAATTCCTGGTTTAATGCTAGCTAGCTACTACGTTGGTTTACAAAATAAAGCCAACGTGGTAGCTAGTCTTTAGCATGCACGTTTTTAAATGAATAAAGTATTGTTTGTGTACATATTGATCTAGTTTCATGAAATTATAGTTACTTTGGTACTACTTTACTAGTCGCTTCAAAAAAGAGCTTTCACTGAAATGTAATGTAAGAGATCGTCGAAATCGTTACTACCATCTTAAGCAATACCGTCGAACAATAGATTTAGACTTGTAAGTTATATTTTTTTAGATTATCTCGTTGATGGTCATTTTTTCGAAGTTCCCTCGTGTGGTCTGCGTGTTTGTATAATTGACTTTACACTGTCAAGACTGTCTGTACAAAACAGTTACGGTGGTATGTGATCGAATTGCTGTTGTTTCAATATTGATAGAATATCAGGCGTTTTGATAAAAGCTCGTATTTGCCAATTAACAACACCTTTTCTTTAATCGAGAGCACGATTATTATTGCTTTCTGCTGAAGTTTAACCCTTTCTTCCTTTCGTCTATTAACACTGCTCTTGTATTTAGAGTAATTTAATTAACATTGTTTACAGTTACAATATATTTTTAGCACTGCAAACCGAAAGAAATGCATTCAATTACTTCAATTAAATTGCACTAAAAATGTTTTATCAAGTTGATTAGCGTCTTAGTTATCTGCTTTTCTACCCAAACTGTTGGGTTTCAATGTTTCATATAATTATTGTGGTTTTTTGTCGTAATTTTTTTGTAAAAGAGTTGGCTATTTTTTGTTTTTAGTTATGCTTTACTACCGAGATCTAGAAGATGAAACAGCTCTGTTCGAAGGAAAGGGCGATATGCAGTTTGATGTGTATAGGCAAATGAGAGAAGCACTACAGTAAGTCTGTGGCTGATTTCGCGGCTGAGTTTTTTATCAAAAAAGTTGTTACTGTCTGCACTCTGAAGTTTGCACAAATAGAAATAATGTAGATGCATTTCCTTTTCATCCTTAGTTGAGACTGAGAAATCGGCCTGAGCAGAACAGTTTGCTGAAATAGAAGTGCGAAAGTTAAGTAACTCAGAGTTGGACACGGGGCGGGGTGCCCCGCGGGGCGGGGCGGGGCAAAGGTCTTGCCCCGCGGGGATTTAGGATTTTTTACTGTACCGACTTATTTGTTGAATTTGTCGTGTTTTTTGTGCTACTCAAGCAGTAAAAAATTCTATCTATATTTTGACCGATTTCTAAGCCATATGCCCGTTTAGATAGCAAACTTGTGAATACGTTTATGCTTGACATTCGTTAATAAAGGCTATTCGTATTTAATGGTTGAGGTCGAAGTAAGATGTTGTCATGTGCGAAGCATTGTTTGTCAATGCAAATCGTTGTTTCTTATACATTTACCAGCGCGGGCATCAGGGGGGTGTCATGCTAGTGGTGGGCAAACGCAAACATGCTGCGTTTGAGCAAAAATGCTATTTTACTGTAGATTAGATTTTACAGTTATTTACTGGTTACATTTTAAAAAGTTCGTCTTTTTCCTGCCGAAAAAGACCGGCTACCGCCCTGATACCCCCGCCCTGATACCCCCTAGTACTTTACAGTAGGTATTATCTATTTATTACGAAAGTTTGTCTTTAGTTATGTGGTGAAGCACTATAATTAATGCAAATGTGGAAATTGATTTATGCAGAAATGGACACTCACACTTTTATCACTTTTAAGATACATACTGTACGTCTTGAAAAAAACATGGGTAGAACATAGACATAGGGAGAACCTTGACTTCTAGAATATTTGACTCATCGGGCAAGCCCTCTTCCTTATTGCTGAAAAAAGTGCCCGAAAACTCAAACCCGCCTCAGATAGCTGTAAAATGCTTCAAGAATGAGCCAAAAAGCGAAAAAGCGCCAAAAAATGTTAGATAAAAATTGGAAATATTAGCGTTTTTGTCAGTTCAGCCCCCCGAAAACGTCGGGACAAGACAAGCCCCCCCAAAATTTCGAAAAATCCGGGACAAGCCCTTCCAGACCGAGACCCCATGTTTTTTGTTTTTTACCACCTAGCCACTGTATTCTTGCTGTAGAATTCAGGTTCACCTCGCCAGCTCAAGTAACACGAGCCCACGAGGGAACACCAGGACCAGATGCATACTCTAACAAAAGTAAATATATGTGAGCGTGAGGGATGTGCGAGTATGCACCTGGTATTCGAGAAAAAACGCAATGGGGCGTAAAGCCGCTCTAGCAGGAGTACGGGCCATGTAGCCTGGACTAAAATAGCTAATTTTGGCTAAAAAGAACTAAGAGCTCGGGAAAGCTGTTACATCACTATGCAGCGGGACATTAAATTTGAAATATCATCAAAGCAAAAAAATGTAATGTTTTTTTACCGCCCCAAAGCAAAAAAATGTAATGTTTTTTTACCGCCCTCACAGCTGTAGTGTCGCTCGGAAACGACTCGAGCTGTCCTCAGCCTGAGAAGGCCAAGAGGATTACCCGTGGCTTGCCAGCAGGCGACCCGACCCGACCCGCAACAACCCGACCTGATAGCGAACTCTAATGTGAACCACATCTTCAAAAAGTCCAACAAATTTTGGCTTCTGGGTGACGCGCCCCTTGACATCCGCAAGCTGCTTAATGTACATATATATGCTGACTGCTGAGGAAAAAAGCTCCGAGGTTCGAGTGTTCGACCCTCTTCTGAAAATTCTAGTACCGCCCCTGGCTTCCTAGTTTTGAGAATAATAACGGGGCGGGGCAGCGAAAATCCGACCCGCGTCCAACTCTGAAGTAACTATAAATAAGTGGCGAGTTGAGTTTGATTGAGGTTTGATTGAGATTGATTTGACTGTAGTAGATTTAGAGCAAGAGAATTATTCTTATGCTTGAATAACTATTGAAGGCCAGAAAGTCGAATGGTTCAGCTTTATTATGATTATTGATTAATTTAGTTTCGTTTATTTATCCAACTCTAAGGCGTCCACCATGTATTAACGTATGTCTGTCAAAATGTAATACTGTACTTTTTAATTTAATGTTTTAGTAACTACTGGTTTCTCCACAATGCCAAGACGAATGTGTTCTGGCTGCGATACTTGATTGATAAATTGCTAAGTCGGAAAACCTACAATAGTCGTAAGCTGACCAAACGTCAAGCTTCACAGCTGCGAGATTTCTACAAACGACTGGTTGACTACGACAGCGTTCATATGGCAGCACTGACTGATCCGTTCTTTGCCGACTGCTACACTGGCTTGAAACAGGAAGATTTAGATCAGCTTGATCCGTCTAATAGTTTAGATCTGTCCGGGTGATCTATGTGCCGCTGAAGGGTCGATTCATACTTAACAGCCGTTATGTCCGTTCAGCCGTCACAATTAACGAAATCGTCACGGCACTAAAAAGCATTAGGTGAGAATGTGGCCAAATTATTTTGTAATTTCGCCGACTGAACGGACATACGACTGTAAATATGAATCGACCCATATTATGCATTTCAAATCCACTTTTCGCATGAGAGATAAGAAGCTTAGTATTCTTTTTGGTCTTTTTACATAAACGCTACATTTGATTATTTTTTACACCGTGTTAGTTAGATTAGTTAATATATTTATTTTATCTTTCATGTGGGACGCTGGTCTTCTTATTGCATGCTATTGTCTTTCAACTGCCACCTCAGTAATGCTTGCAAAAAAACGTTTATGATTTCTTTTTTGCTTAATTTTATAATTATGCTAGCCCTGTTCATTATGCTGTAGGTATATGCAACGTTTTTACTGCTCGCGAAAAGGGTCACGAAAAAGTCAAATCAATATTACAATTTGAATACTGAAGATGAAGATAATATGATATATTAATATGGACATACATTAATATACAGTCTACAGTTTTACTATGTAATTTTAGTATTCGTTGAAGTACCCGGGACTAAGTTAAGCTTTTTTCACCCATTGGCGAAGGCAAATAGAATATTGTGTTCTTTTCTGTAACTATAGCCAATGGGATGGATATTGTTTTTGTCACGACTCAAAAACTCGAAATTGTGCTTTCACGTTTTTATTAAAAACCAATTAAGGTGGTAGTGTCGCCAAAGCAGTTTTGCTCATAGGCTGCAAAATGACAACTTTTTGATTTGAAATTGTACGTTCACTGAGAAACTACTGAAATGCCATATGATGTCAAATAAATACTGCCAGACTAGACTACCAATATCTACCAATATTTTTAACCAATCGCCATTTGTGAGCCAGACATCACACAATAGAGACATAAAAGTTCAAAAAATGAAGGCAGATATCAGATTGGCCAGCTTGTGAAGTACATGTAGTGTTTTGATGCACCATTTTTTGCCACAAATAAGAAAAATGAAAAATGAAGCTTCGTTTTTCTTTTGATTTCAAAATAAGTGTCTAAATTTTTTACAATTTATCATTATTGCTGTGAGTACCTTACAGGTTACGCACAGTTTCACAGTTCAAACAGGCATTACTCCACAACGACTCAGGCAATTTGCTCCAAATTTTGTGTGCATAAACTAGAGCATATGTGCTTTTACTTTATGTAAAGAATCTAAACAAAAAGTTTTTTAATTGTGACGAAATTATCGAATGTGAATAGGTTTTCAAAATGTCATTTTTCCGACTTTGCGACTTCACTGCTAACTGTATGCTGCATTAATTTTTCTGAAACTTGGCAAAAATATTTTCCTTGAAACATATTTTTAGAATATATAAAGAACAATAACCCATCTTTCACGGAAAAAGTTTTATAGTCGCGCAAAGTCGACTGCTTTCGCGACACTACCCCCTTAACGCTGCAATTTTCAACACAACCTTGCAATTTCAACACAAGCTTTGCCCTGAGCCCCGCAGAATTAGCTTTACCCACACCTTTGCCCTTGGGTGTAGTCTACAGAACTTGCCCATGGTTAGCTCTGAAACAGCGCCTACTGATGATTTGTGGCATGTCTGTCTTATCGTTTTTTGGCCTGTCTGTGCATTTTCACTCATCAATAATATGTTTATTTACAATAAACTTTTATACTTTATAAGACAAGTTTGTTGCTGCGTTTGGTTTGATCAATATTGTTAATTTAGTTTTTTGTTGTTTGTAAGTTCGTTCAGTTTCAACTTTCAACCGGATTTGCAAAAAACAATGTTCGTTCAAGTAGAAATCGATCAGACCCCTGGGTGATTTGAAATTGCGAATTCTGCTTCAGTTTGTTAGCTGTTTTGCTTTTAACATGTTTTTAGCATTCATAGTTATAAATTCTAGCTATAAGGTTTCTATGATAAAAACTTTCGTGCTTTCAGTACTAGGTCTTCTAGGTCTGTATATTATATAGAAGATCTCTTACGGCTATGACACCAATTCCGATTTAGTTGAACCGTCTTGCCGTAATAAACATGTAGGAGTAGAGTAGCTAGGTGGAGTTTATGCACAATTGGAAATTGACTACCTAGCAAATAATCAGCCACAATTTCAATTTATAAGTTTTGGGCAGAAGAACACTAAATTAATTTAACATATTCGTGTTTCACCATTGGATAGTCAGGCATATTTCGGCTATTGGAAACTGTCGCTTTTTGTGACTGTTGACACTAAGGCTCGATTCATACTTCTACACGGACATACGGGCAAACGGACAAAATGAACGGCAGGACGGCTGTTTGATTCATACTTTCGTCCGTTCAGCCGTATGCCCGTTTGCCCTTCAGCCGTATGTACGTTCATCCGTATAAAACGGCACAATTTCACTTTGTCCGTATGTCCGGCAAAGTTAAATTCAGTTCAACTCTGCCCGAAATTGTAGTGCATACGGACAAACGGACATACGGCTCAAAAGTATAAATCGCACCTTTGTCCGTATGCCCGTACATCCGTATGTCCGTACGTCCCAATGTCCGTTTGCCCTAAAAAGTATGAATTGAAAAAACTGATGAAACGCGCTTTGTCCGTGTGCCCTATGTCCGTTTGTCCGTATGCCCTATTGAAGTATGAATCGACCCTTAGGGTAACAGTTTCACATTTCTTGCCTTTTTCGCAAAAAAGTTCTGTATCTTAGAAAATATTGAACTTACTATAAAAGACCACGCCAGAAAATATTGAACTTACTATAAAAGACCACGCGGACACTTTTCTCGCCAAGTGTACGTACGTACATACATATCGTAACAGACAGTCTCATTTGCATACAGACACAACTAATTTGAATATGCAAATGAGACTCGCACCTTTTACAACAAGCCTTACAGAATCATTCAGCGCTAAATTTCGCTGCAGAACGGTTGTCCAAATGCGCTGTCCCCTTTTACTCAGTCCAGCTTAGCCCACCCCCCGCCCAAAAAAAATGAGATCAACTTATTGTTTCAGAACTACTAAGACTGACATCTTGGGTTCAGGCCATGGCCACCAGCGGATTTTCCCTAGACTACATCACCAAGATCGTAGTTTCAATTGTAGGTAGTATAGCCATAAATACACTGAAGGTTTACCTCGGCGCACTTCGAAGGTTTTTCGTGCACACTCGAACTATGTTTGGTCTAACTGCACCTATCCCCGCTCATCCGTGGCACGTCGCAGCGTACCTTGCGGGGACGTTGACAAATTCCTCACGGTCAAGTGCATCGCTAATTACAAGCCTTAGTGGAATTAAGTGGGCTCATGCAGTCGCCGCATGGCATGATCCAACAGCGGAACCAACAGTAACGTTAGTAATCTCTGGTTTGCGTCGGCTACTAAGTCGACCACCAGTGTGTAAGGCTCCCGTCACCCCCAATATGCTGGAAAGCGTTGTCCGCACATACGCACATGGCCGAGCTGACATTGCAAGCCTCAGGAACGCTTTGTTTTGTGTCCTGTCGTACGCCGGGTTTTTTAGATTCTCCGAGATCGCATCGATACGACTAGGTAATGTCGCTATTGCCCCTGATGACTCGCACGTGATTGTTCATATACCGAAATCAAAAAATGATCAATTCAGAAAAGGACAAAATGTTTACATATCAGCTAACACTACAATAGCCTGTCCTGTCACACTGTTACGCCGCTACATTCTGATGGCCGGTTTTAAACGTAGTGAAGAGTTTTTATTTCAATCGTTTACAAAAACTAGACAAGGCCTCCGACCAAGCGGAAAACCACTGGCCTACCGCACGACCCTCGCCTTTATCCGCGAACTCGCCCATACATTGAAACTGGATCCCAAAACACTGGGGACTCATAGCTTTAGAGCGGGCGCAGCAACAGCTGCTTACAGGGCAAAAATCTCCGACAGACTAATCATGCTACAAGGGCGGTGGCGATCACACACCAGCAAAAACCGTTACATCGAACATAACGCCGAAGAAAGACTGAATGCTTCTAGACGTATGTTTGAACATTGATTTGTCTTCACTGTTTCCAGAACTGGAAAAACCGTTCTGCAATAAGAGCGCAAATAAACAATAAACAATAAAATGTTCTGTGTCTGCGTGGTCTTTTGAGTAAGTAATTTATTTCCTTTAAAGGAAATAATATGTTATGTTGTTTAGGCACAGCCATGACGCAAACCAACTTGCGGCTTGGCGCTAACCCGCGCCGTAACGTCCACTTTTGACCCATCATTTCATGATACCGTACTTTTAGCTGATGCCCAAGTATAATTTTCATAGGTTAACTGTATCTTGTACATGTGTCTGTACGTTGTTTAGGTTGCTACATTAACCGAATGGCAGTGATACGCAAATGTGTTTCTGTAAAGTTGGAATTGAGTGATGAATTTTTCAACAGACGGCTCAAATCTTCCTACCCATACCAAACCCACGGGTACCCACGACTCGCATCCACCGCTGTGCAAAGGTAAACCGTAGTCTTTTTGAATACCTTACATTTTAGCTTTCTTTGTCAGTTCTTCTGGTTTTGCCGAATGTTTTGTTGAACTATGATGTCTATATTCGGGAATTTATGGTAGATGTCCAGAATTTTTCATAGATCGGACTACCGACTGTATCAAACCAAATTTCTAAAGGTATCTTAAAGTGGGTGATCAGTGAAAAAGATATCTAAGCTCTACATAGGCGGATCTAGGGGGGGGGGGCGGATCCGCCCCCGACTTGGGCATACGTGTAGGTCGTTTTCCATGTTGTTTTGGAGCCTATTTAGGCCCTTGTAGCCTGTCGTAGACTAGATAGGCCCTCTCTCCATGTTGCTTTGGGGCTTATTTAGGCCCTTGTAGCCTGTCGTAGACTACATAGGCCCTCTCTCCATGTTGCTTTGGGGCCTACTTAGGCCCTTGTAGCCTGTCGTTTACTCTACACAAGGATCCCTCATTGTTTTTATGGCCTGGCTGGAAAAAATTTCCAATACGTCTCCAGTTGACCAAATTTGAGGCAAAAATAAAAAATTTCTCCATTTTTTTCCTGGGGGCTGCCGCCCCCAGGCCCCTGCAAGTTTTTGGCTTTTTGTTCCTTGCTTTTATTTTGGATGTGCATGTTCATATACCTAGTTAAATTGTAATTACGTAATACACTGTACCTGTACCATCGTTTTAGCAGTTTTATTGTTACAATAATGACATTTTTAGTAAATTACAAAAATTCATGTCAAAAAATTTCGGAAAATTTGCAGATGGCTAGCTTCTGGACCCTTGCCGACGCACCGTTTTGTAATTTTCGGTCCTTTGAGCTCCAATTTTACGTTCGATGTTGCTGTGGTCGAAAATAAGCATTGTTTTTGACAGAAAAATGCTAATATGTGTCGTTTTTTGCGTTAAAATAGCAATTAAGTGCATTTTAGCTCATGTCGAAAAAATGGGGCCTATTGGTCCGAGCCCCCCATGAAAAATTCCTAGATCCGCCACTGAAGCTCTAAGCCTAAGCCTGATGCCTAATCTAAGGGCAAATAAGGCAAACCTGAAAATTTGAACGGTACCAACTATATTCTGTTCTTTTTTCATCTTATTCCAGTCCGTTATATGCCATTCTTTTGTACGGAGGTCGATCGCTGAATGAGACTATGTGGGGAGGTCGATCCTGAAGTGTGACCTGACCAGAAATTGCTGAACCCTGAGACAATATAGGTGGCGTGAGTTTTGTGACTGCTCGCTGTATATACTAATGATGCTTGTAATCCGTTCTAAAATGGTGTCTTTCTTTTTGTCCCAGGGTCCATCATTTTTTTGGTCAGTCTTTAATAAACCGCTATATATTCTGTTGCTCAGTCATAAATTAACCTTATTTCACCCTGTAAAATATACGCAATGTTAACGCATTTTTTACCTATCGTAGGCATTGTTTTTCATCTAGACAGTGATTTAAAAATTCCCACTAGTTGCCTGTCACAGTTAAATTCTACTAACCTACATTTTCCAACCTTAGTTTTCTGTTTTCTGGAAAAAAGTTCAAAAACTGATAACCATTTAAGTGTACATAAATGTAGGGACATGAATTTCGTAGGGGAACAAGTTTTAAACTTTAAGGGTGAAAATATCAGGCAATTCAAGAAAAAAATGCTAAAAACTGTGCTTACTAAGTCTATGGACTTTTTAGTACATTTTTCTCTTATTTTGTTTTATGATTTAACAATAAAGACCCCTTTCCACTTTTTCGGTAGTGTTTAAACGTGCCTTGCCGTCGTTTTTTGTCTACCGTATATGACGAACCTATTAATTAATATAAAAAAGGACTAATGTGTAACTTTAACAAAGTATGTTTTTCTGTTGAATTTATGCTCCTATGTCTATTTGTCTTTGATTTTTACGTAACATTCCGTTGGATTTTAGTGTATAATTTGCATTGAAGTTGGAGTATATATTTTTTATAATTTAGTAGCACTTTTGCTTTTTTATACACTTTTCAGTGTTCTCTAATTTGTATTTTTAAATTAAGTAACGGTACGTTATTTTTATTTGAATCAACTCTACACTTAGCGTACTATGTAATATGTATTTCTTATATCCGTCCGTAGCCCTATTTTCTCTATTTCATTTTTGTTTTCAGTTATCAGGTTCTAAATTCTTGTATAATCATAGTCCCACGGTCTTTTTTTAACCTAATCTCACAGATTTTAATGGTAGATGCTGTTGGTTTTCAGAGCGATGAGCCTAAGTAATTCTAGGTCCTCTTCTGAAGAATATTTGAATTTCTTTTGTACTAGCGGTCACGTTGCTTTACCAGTTCTGGTCAAGCCATTTTATTTAATGGCTCTTTGGATTAAACCTTTTGAGTGGAATGCATAGAGGCAGTCTAACATTAAAACCTTTCTAAGGCGTTCTTTTCCAGTAACTTAGAACATCATACGGTAAATTCTATATACACATTACATAGATTACAATGTTGCCATTAGGCTGCGTTTCGCTGAGCTGAGCCTGCCTTTACGAATTACAATCTTTATACGTAGTTTACACACATTTGTTAAGCAAGGATTCTGTCAAGAAGTTACATATTGTGTTAAACAGATTAACATCATAAGTTTTAGCTTTAACATAACTCTTTGTCCTTTTTGAATTCACTGTTGTATTCAAGTTCATGCAGTCTCACTCAAATCCATGCTTTTTGATTGGCTTGATCGATATTTCTCATTTTTGTTCTCTGACGGAATTCCACCTTAAAAATTGACACGGATATGGTTTTTGCTGTGTGAAGGACCATGTAAACCCATAACCTTGTCATAGTACATGGTTTACTCAATTATCTTGTTACATTTTGTTCCTAATTTTCTGTTTACAGGTTGAACTAATCTTGTTTTATAAAAAAGTAATGAATAACCTGAGCAGGTTTAAATGCATTTTTTGGTGGAGCGTTATGGTTATGTATTTAGGTATTTTTTGTAACGATTTGGAATCCGCCCCTTTTTTTTCTTATTTTATAACAGTACGTATATATCTTTGTGTAACCATCTTAACAGGTGCAGAAAGCATGACTTATTTTGAGCAAAAAAACTATGGAATGGAAACAACGAGCGTAGAGACACACGCTTCTACGAAAGTTTCAACTTTTGTTTTTATCGCACACGTTTGTTTAAAGTTTTTTTACATTAACTTGGAAGTAATTTATATTCATCCTCGTTGTACAGAAGGATCTCTAAGTTTTCAGATGACTGCGAAACGTAACGGTCTATAAAACTTTTAAAAAATTATCAATTAAACTTTTCTGATTATGCGAAGACGATGTTTAATATAATTTATTTTTCGAAAAAAATATCCATCTTCGTTGGGGATAACTGGTCCTGATTTATTTGTAAATACAGTTTATTTTTATTATGTATTGAATTTGATTAGTCGTATATAATTCAATTCTTATTTTTAGTCACGAAGTTTGGGCCTGAAAATTTGTAACACAACTAACTAAAACTAACTAGTTAATTATTTTGCATTGCACAAAAAACTCTGGCATTTTAATTCGGCAAAACTGTGTCAAATTTTTCTTTCTTATAATTTCATTTATAAAAATAAAATTTATTCCCGAGTTGAATTCACATTGAAAATTCTTTTTCTTTTCTGTTTCTATTCCATTTTATCCTTTTGTCATATGTGATTTTTGAAATTCGATGATTCTGACGATGCGTGGAAGATTGACTTTTTAGGAGTATCGGTCTCTACTCTCTGCATCAGTAAAAAAAGGGGCGAAACAAGACTGATCTTGTTTGCTTTTTTTATCTTATCTTTATCTTTTTATTGATACTTCTAGGTGTCTCCATTACATCACTGAGCAACATTTACGG